>VZTD01001256.1:611575-828419 GCA_013397725.1 Rhagologus leucostigma | reverse complement strand
GAGCAAACTCCACTCACGGTAGAAAGGAAGGCAGCAGAAGGCAGGACCCCGCAGTGACGGTGAGTTCTCCCTACAGAGACTGCAGCCTCTCCTTCCCCTTCGAACGCCGGAAGAAAGAAGAGCCTAGGCACTGTACCCAACCCCTTTTCTTAGTTCAAAATCTCGCGGCATTTTCCTCCCTCCCCAGAGAAGAAAAAAAGTAAAAGAGGACAAACTGGCCTCCCCCTCCCATGGCCATGTCCTTTGTCTTTCGTAAGCACCCAGCAAACGTCCCTTAGCATGGGGAAAAAATTCTTTAAGAGGGAAAGAAAGGAACAAACAAACAAACAAAACTCCTAAAAACCCCCAACACTGTCCCGATATGAAGTAATGTAAAAGCAGCTGGATGCAGTGTCAGATTCAAACACAGCAGGCTGGTGAGCATCCACAAACCTCAGCCATGCCTGAAACAGTCTTCATCTTTGTACGGAGAACGTTCATCTGAAGAAAGAGAAGGAGAAAAGTTCTCCTTCCTACACGAAGATTCAGAAAGTTATTTGGTACGAGGTGTTATTTTTCAAAATTTTGGCCTAAGTCATGGATAAGAAGAGTCCAAATTAATCTAACACCCCAGAAGCATGGGAGTGAGTCTTGAGAATCAAGAGGAGAAAATGGTAGACAAAGGTACACTGGGATAGGCCCCTTGGGGTCTCATAGGACAATAAAAAATTCAAACCAGTGTTTTTAAACAATATATGAAGAGTGTGTTTGCTGCCTGGTGTGGCCTACAGTCAATACTGTCCTGCTGAGAAATCACAACACTAAGAAATAGCACCAACTGTTAACTGTGATTATTTAAAGAAATTAGAAGGGTTTTGAAATTAAAAGAAAGCTTCATTCCAACATCTTTTTACCATATTATTTTAGTAAGATTTCTATTTTTTCTTACACAGGTGGCTTCAGCATTAAATTTATATGGTTAGAAGTATGTATCAGAAAACCCTGTGTGTCTCATCCTAAGAACAAACTGAAAACTTTAATAGTTTATTTTGAAGATATTACATACTGAAGAATTCAGTTCAAAGTAACTTGAAAATATTTTCAAAAGGTTTGCAGATTAAAAGTTTTGAAGCAGTTAATTTGTGCTTTTTTCCAAGTTCAGTCAGCCAAGAAATACAAAAAAATAATTGCAATAAATGGAAAAAACTCAAATGCAAAGTCAACTCCAAAGACGTGTTTCTAATTATGACATATGAACTTCGTTTTTCTCTGTGACCATGACAGTAAATTAACATAGTTTATATTCCATGGATTAGAAAGAAAGAATGTCTAAGGAAAAAAATGAATGGTAGCTCTACTAGACTTCATACATATCTACCTTAAAAGGAAAACATTGATAAAATTTTATCAATGTACAGAAACCACAGTATGTTGAAAAAACACTGTAGTAAAGATACAGTGAATTTAAAACTATAAAATTCCCCCTAATGTCATCAATTACCTTTTATTCAGCTCCATAAACACTATGTGCCTGTCCTAACACTTTACTGGAACTGTGCACCTGATAAATCCTTGTTTTGTTGTTGTACCTATGTCTTACCTGTTTTTCAAAAAAGATGTACCTTCACGCATTTGCAAATCTGTTTTATGAAACTATTAAAAAAATTAATTCAAAGCGTCTAAACATCAAAAGCAACATTGCTTATAGGATTTTCCCATAATTTAAAGGATGATTTCTTGGTAGGAATGAAAAGTCAGTGCCACATTTAGCAGAATTTTCTCTACATCTAACCTTCCCATCTATGTATACTACTATTTTGTCACCTAACTGATGAAATTCTGAAATATTTTAAGTAAATTGGAAAAACTGGAATTGTCTTCAGTGGAACTATAGCGCACCCAAAATCTATTATGGCAAGATTATAAAATATACACATGAAAGACCCCTACTATAGTTGAAGATTCCAGTTAATTCCTGATCTACTACTATCACAAATTCTTATTTTTAATTTATTAGAGCATTATCACTGATTTGTATTTGAAAACTTATTTATTAAACTATTTCAACTGCTTTGATAACTTCTTAAATTTATAAAGACCACTCTCAGGTATTTGGCAGTTGACTGACCCAACCGTCAGACAGTTTTCAAAGAACTGCCCTTTATCATTTATCTGCTACTTGCAATAGTTTGGAAAGACTACTTTCCTACAGAATTTTTGAATTATTTCTCCAATATATAAGTAAAAAATTTGGTATGTGGAAGCACTTTCTCTGGTACTTACTGATGCACTTTGTTTCTTTGCTAGACTTAATTACTCATGTTCATAATGAGACTTTCCATATGCATGACATACAATATTGATAAATGTACTTAACTACTAATAATTGTTATATTTGCTCTCATTTTTATGTACTTCTTATCTTTATTTTAAAAACCAGATTGCAAATGTGGTATTTGTACACAATGTTGCGTATACGATGCTGATAGTTCTACAAAAGAGGAATTTTGTTTGTTTAAAATTAGTAATAGTGGGAGAGATCATGAAAGCTTTATCATGCATATGCTCTGGGATCTATTCCCAGGCTTACTAGTAGTATCCCTTGCAATCCTTAAAAAGCAACTTGACTACTTCGTCTTCATTTGCCTTGCTCTACCCACACTGCAGGCTCTTTACATGCATTTCTAAAGCCCTCATTTTCACACGACACACAATGTTTAAAAAAAAGATACTGCAATCACTACATGTTAGGTCACTTGTACTTCCTCCTAGTCATGCAACAGGGAAATAGTTCTATGTCTGCATAATCTCAGCTTCTCAAATGTGAGAACTAATTTTACAAGGTATTATCATAACGTAAATTAAATACAGTAATTACTATTACAGATGGTGACATTGAATATAAACTCAAATAAACCAAAAGAAGGTAGATTCAGATTAGATATAAAGAAGAAATTATTCACTACGAGAGTAGTAAGACACTGGAACATGTTGCACAGAGAAGTTGTGGATGTCCCATCCCTGAAAGTGCTCACAGCCAGGATGGATTGGGCTCTGAGCAACCTGGTCTTGTGAAAAGTGTCCCTGCCCCTGGCAGAGAGGTTGGAAATAGATGATCTTTAAGGTCACACATAAGCCCCCCTATGAAACAGCACACTATTTAAACGTCAAGTATTTATCTTAAATATAATAACTGAAAAAATAATTTCTGTAAATTTAAAGGTAAACATTTTTTAAAATCTAATGCAAGATGATAACTTCTAAGAAGGCCAGCATACGGCTGTTCTACTTTAAACATGCAACTTCTGTTTTTAGATTGAAATCTATATGGCCCTAATTTCCTATTTCCTTGCAAGTCACTTCACAAATCATTGAGTTTAAACATATGTTACAAAATTCTGTGAAGATACATAATCTGTCTTACTTCACAAACAAAAACCATCTTTCAAATTTAAATATTTGGAACACAGTGATTCATATGACTTTCAGTATATGGCTATCCATCTGAAAATGTGAATATGATTACCAGCAATATCAACAACAATTTTAAGATATTTTGAACACTGCTTTCTAAAAGTATTTTACTGTCTCTTATCTAAAGATCTGTATCTTACTGTATCCAACATAAGGAAACATTTTTACAAAGATGAATTCATAAAATTTACTACTATGAACCTGAAGAGGAACATTATTATATTAGTAATTAATTAATATTCTTTAAAAAAACAGTAACTAATATTATTCAAAATGTAAACTTCTAAACACAGGAGGATTTCTTCAATACTAAAAATTTTCCTTATTCCTCTAAAAGAGTGCTTTACCTGAAGTAAAAGTTCCCTTCATGTCTTCAACTTGCTTTCCTGTCATAAGAGTTTAGATTTTTGGAAGACCACTTAGTAGTCCAGAAGTTCTGACCATAACAACATATGTTGTCCAACTGTATTTACCACACTTTATCCTACCCCTATAGGTTGCAACTTGGAGATTATACAGATGAATTGTCAAGTATTTGAAGTTAGATGTGCACAGAAAGTCACAACTCACTCTAAGCACTTCTCTAAACATTTCAGTTTTGCTCACACTGAGTTTCTAACTATTTACTTTCTTCTTAATAACTATTTTATATAAAGGGCAGCTACAAATAGGACAGTGGTCCTCCTCTTCATAAGGTGTCAACACAGAGAAGACAAGGGGCAACAGGTAAAAGTTGCACTTGGAGAGATTTAATACTGATATAAGGAAGTTTTTACAGTAAGAACAATCATTAACCGGAACAGCCTCCTTAGAGATGTGCAGGCTTTTAAAAAGCAAATGAGCAGGGTGTTAGATAACATCATCTTAGGTCCCTTTGCCATGCAAGTTTGGACCAGATGATCATTCAAGGTCATTTCCAGACTGGCCTTCCAGGCTCTATGATTCTGTGATTCTACTTTAACATCTTCAGTAAATACTAACTCATGGATCTCTATCTGATTAATTTGTACTATTAAGGTAATACTTAATGTAATTCAATATCTTACTTAATTGTATTTGTTATTCAACAGACGTTCAATGGAATATTTCATTCTTTACATAGATAAATCCATTTATGGATTACTTAGTTATTTAGGATGACTGAGCAACATTATGTTTCTAAATAAAAGTACTGTAAAAGTACTTAAAATGTTCTTTTAAGCATTCCTAGAAACCAAAATTACCTCAGAGATGCAGCAAAACTCTGAAAACAAATGGAAAGACCTGATTGTGGGATAGTGTATAAGCTATTTTTACAGTATGTTGACATCTTGAGGTCAGTAAGTATCTGAGTAGGCTGAAATATTCCCAGATGACAGTAGGAATATGTTCCCTTTTTGTCCTCTTTTATTCTTTCATGTAATCAGAAAAATATATCAGTGAGCACACAGCTTTCTTAAAAGTAACAGCACATCCTTGTGAAAAAGTCTTTTACTTATATCTTCTTCATAAGACAAGGAATGAGCCAAAAAATGGTTACCAGGAAAAGCAAGGTTGACTAAATATAATTTCTGAGAGATTGTAGTGTGTCTGAAAAATGACAGTGTCCCTGAAGTCTTGTTCAAAGACAGAAAGCAAATTAAGACACTTTAACAATGCAAGTCCATAAAAATTATTTACCTCTACAGGGGAAGAAACAAAGAAGGTGACTTTAAAGCTTTGAAAAAACTTTGAAATAATCTCTTTAAGAGGGAGCCTTGGCATGGGAGAAGGCAATGGCTCCATCAGAGAATCAAAAATATCAAGATTGTGAGAACTTCTGTTTGGCAATATTCCCAGAGCAGAAAGCCACACACAAATAAATTCCTTACCATTGGCTTTATCCCAATCAGGGGGATTCTTTTCTCTTACTAGGATCTTTCCTTCAAATATGGGTCTGACAAAATTCAAATGACTTCTTAATTTCATAAATGGTTTAAATTACATCATCAGTTTAAAACAAACAAAAGACTTCGGTTAAATTCATCTTCTCTCTGTCACTATGATTAGCAAATTAGATCATTCCTACTGAAAGTTATTAGGAAAAACACATACACCTTTCTCTCCTTCTTTTAAACTTTTTTTTCTTTTCATTTGGCAGCATCTCTAAGATGACTTTCAATACTAAAAACTACAATTTTATTTCCATTGCCATGAGTTAAGGTAAAATACAGAAAGAAGAAGAGTCCAAAATAAGTGGCAGACCAAAGGGAGAAGAAACACAATGTTATAAATCCAAACAAATTTCAGATGGCAGGAGCAGGACTAGCTCTTGAATGTGATTTTGACTTAATTTTTCATACCCTTTAAATTGTTTATATTTCAGCAGTAAGTACACAGAAAACAGAGTAATTTTCTCAGAAAATGCTGTCACAAAAGCAATGGAACAATTGCTGCATCTCCCTCTCCATCTTAGAATGAATACACAAAACAGCAAGAATTCTTTCTAAATAATAAATTTTGAGAATACAACAATGAACTAACTGTACACCAATGCCCTGGTTTTGTCTGGGGTACACCTAACTTTCTTTATAGTAGCTGGTATGGTGCTGTTCTGGATTTGTGCTGAAAATTGTGGGTAATACGGCTATGTTCTAGTTACTGCTGAACAGTGCTTAAGGTGTTTCCTGCTTCTCACACTCCTCCACCAGCAAGGAAACTGGGGGTGCACGAGGAGTTGGGAAGGGACACGGCCTGGACAGCTGACCCCAAATAACCGAAGAAACCAACCAAACAGAAAGGCTGGAACACCTGCTTACTGACAGGAAGCAGCAAATAAATTTGTTATTTTGCTTTGCTTGCACCTGCAGCTTTTACTTTACCTATTAAGCTGTCTTTATCACAACCCCTAAGCTTTCTCACTTTTGACCTTCTGATTCTTTCCTCCCTTCCACCAGAGTGGAGGAGTGAGGGGCTGTGTGCAGCCAGAGCTGCTGGCTGGGGTTAAACCACAAATACTGGTATTTCCATGAAATCCGAAACTTGGTTGTGAGCCTAGCTCTCATGGAAGTCATTAAAATGAACCTGGAACCCAAGGCTCAAGATAGTTCAGAATACTTGCCTCATCTATTTCCAGTACACAAGTTTTCATATAAATACATATAGAACAAGATTTTTACATCAGTATTTCTTCAGAACACTGCTGCAAGTCCATTTGCCATTTATTCTGATAATTTCTAAGGGCTCTATTAAAAAAAAAAAACACAATAAAAAATATTGAACATAAGCAACTTGTTTTCACTTGCTAGGTCCATTTCAGCTTATCTCCTTTCATTTCTCGATCAGATGCAGAACGTTAAAAGCTGATTCTTCCCTCAAGCTGGTCTACAACTCAAACCCCTATCAAATACTAGCTTTTCAAATAAGAACTACTGTACTTTTCCTCAGCCTTTACATTTTTTTTCTTCAAATCTCTACAAAATCCTTGCTACAATTCCTAAGTCACAACACAGAACACAACTGCTGCCTATCATGATGACCATTAAAGTCTCATTCTTTTCTTTTGACAGTCTGCTATACTTACGAATTTATTTTCTCATTTTATATTGAATCATAGAATATCTCAAGTTGGGAGGGACCCATAAGGATCACTGAGTGCAACTCCCTGCTCCTTGCTGGACTACCTAGGATTAAATCATATGACTAAAAGCATTGTACGGATGCATCCAGAACTCTGACAGGCTTAGTGCCATGATCACTTTCCTGCGAAGCTTGTTCCAGTGACCAACTATCCTCTCAGTGAAGAATGTTTAACTAATGTCCAGCCTGAATGTTACACCCAAGACCTTGGTGGGATGAGAAGTTTTTCCTAACCTGTCTCCATTCGGTCTTGGAATTCACAATTTACTGTCACGTCCTGTTGTGTCAAAATCACTGGCTACACCATAACTTGAATAAAAAAACCAACAAAGGTAAAAATTGAACTTTTAATTATTTTACTTTCAAATATACAAAACCTATCACCGAAGTAGCTCTTTGATGATGAGTTCCATGTTGATTTCCATGGGGCCAATCTTGTAAGTAGTATTTCTAGACATCAATAATACATAACAACATTCTGCTAAAAAAGCAGTACAAAATCAGACATTTTCAAAATAAAATGAAGATAATTTTCATAACATTTAGAAATGGAAACTAAAGAGTAAGGTTTTTTTGAGTTTATCGCATTACCTTCTTCCAGCGTGGGTCTCAGCACAACAAATGGGATTTCTTGCAATGGTTCCATGTGTTTGTGTCCAGCGCTCATAATCTTTATCTGGGGCAAGCAGACGACAAGTGTGCCAGGCATACTGGCTTGCCCATGGTACCAGTTTCGCACAGTCCCAGGAATGTCACCTGACACAATAGTACTTGGAGAAGGCAGGCTGTCATTCGGAAGGAATACACAGCAAGACTGCACTTCAAGCTGAAAAGACAAAGCCAAAAAAGACTCTCAGAAATAAATTATTTTCCCCCTCACTGTGGAGTACTCATCTTGGTACAAAATCTGAAGTTATTCATCCATAACAGTTGACTGAAAACAGTCTTAACTTTTACTTGAATTAAGAGAAAAGATGAAACAAAATGCTGGAAAAAATTATTTGCTCTTAAATTATGATTATGGGAGGGGAGAAAGAAGAAGGATGTTTTTGCTGTGTCAATTCATCAGAAAGGTGTTGCCATGTAAAGTGAACATACATATATCTACATTTCAACCGCTTTTTACAAAGTGCAACTGAATCAGAAAATGTTCTGAATGAGAAAGCCCTCTACTTTTTGCCGTTCATTAGCTTTTGTTAGCAATAGCTAAGTCTCTAGAACTAGTCAACATTTTATATGCTGTTACTTTCTATAAAGAACTGTTTCAGGGAAAATTCTGCCTTTACTTAATAGGCGACAGTAATGAGCATGCACAAAAAAGTTAATCATTAGAAAAACTAGGAAAAACAGAAATGAGAGAAAAACTGAGTTTTAAACAAATGGAGAGGTGTATACATAAACAAAACGAAAGAGATAGTAATAAAGTTGACAAAGTTTATATAGCTTTTATCCACTTTTCAATGCAAATTAGAAGCAGCACATATGGTTTCATACAAAAGATTATTTTTTGTTCTTTATTTTCAATGTTGTTACCCTGGAACGCGTCTGACCATTTTGCCATCTTCTTAGAAGCTTCTAGAGAGGCTGAGCAAGCCCAAACCAAGAACTCACCTCATCACAACTTGTTAACTCAGAGGTGATGTAAGCTACGGACTGTTAGTCTTCCTTGGCTCTCACAAATACCATTCTGGCACCTGGATATCGAAAGGCTCCAACAGCCTGCACACTTGAATGCTTTGTTAAGCAAATACAAGCTATGATTCAGTTCATTTCTTCACACTGCTTGGAAAAGCCTAGCATACACATTGCTGGACAAGATATTATTTGTGGCGGTGATAAAAACATTTGTTTGCTGCAAACCTCCGTAACACTCTTTCGATTTGACATCGTTAAAGATAGCTTAAAAGCAATAACCAAGGTTTGTACTTCATATTCTCCCCTGAAGGGTATTAGGCCTTCAAGACCACAACAGTGATTTGTAATAGAGCTGGAATTTCATGGCACTGTAACTACTTTGCTAGCCTAATGAGTACACAGATATTCATCTTTATTTCAGCATTTTTGTGCCCTTTTGCTTAGACAAACTGACAGGAATTCACTACAGAAAAATATAAGTAGAATTTTGCAAAAATAAATACATTGGTTCTTGAAGTCTGTGTTTGTTTCTGGATTTAGAACTGTTTGAGTTGTAAAATGAAGCTAATTACATCTTTGATAAGTAGTTTATTGATCCAAGGTTGCAGAGTGTACTTTATTTATACTGGATGAAAAGCTAGGGTGTATTGTTACAGATGTAATAGATTTGGATTTTTTTTTTAACGGCAAATTAGTCTTTGTGTCAATTTGCAAAGATTTTTACAGTGACACATTAGATCGTTTTCTGGTCTATTAGTAATAGGTTGCAGGTCAAGCCATTGTTGGATAATGATAAATAGATGACAAAAGAACTTATGATCAGTATAACTATTGTTTTATCCGTGCATTTGCTGAGTAAACAGTTTATAAAAAATCACCCATTCTTCATACACACACACATACATATATATACACATATCTATGACGATTAACATCAAATGCTGCCTGGATATACAAACCATGTGGTAATAATAATCCAAAAATTCCACCAACTTAAAGAGATACTATACTTCATCACATTACCAGCAGTAGGATCTAGGGTACATGTTTTACAAAGCACTCTCAAGAAGAGATCTCAATACTCAGTAGAGTTTTTCCACTTCATTTACAGTTCAGTACAGCTTTGTACTGAAGAAAAGATCTTTGGATCACATTTGGTTCATTTTACTTTGCTGTATCAAGAATACTGAAGTAGAATCACAACAGTTTCACCCCTTTAAATTCCTGATGGAAATTCCTTTTTTACACAAGCAGCTCTTTGTTATTCATTTTCAAACAACTGAATTGGAGTTGGACCATGAATTTTGGTGGGCTTTAAATGATAGCATCAGGCCTCCATATGTATGATGGATACACTTGGCCCCCTTAACCAGACCAGCAGTAGCTCAGTACAAGCTCCAAACGGGGTAAAGGCCTGAGCTGTAGCCGGGTCAAGAACTCCTCCAGGAAACCCTCAAAGAGCAGAATGACCCAATGAGCATTATGCCTCATCATGTGATCAACATTTGAATGTGTTTTCTCCAAGACTCAGTTATCAAGGAACAAAGAAAGCTGTGGGTTCAAGGAGTCTCTTGCACACCCTTCCCATTGCATGCAATGTGACTACAAGCCAATGACAGCCTAAGTGAACTGCCTTTGAGCTCTCCCTGCCAGGCAGGATGGCTGCACAGCAGTGATCTCCCCTTGAACTGGGACACCTTTCAAGGTTGTTCTGAGTGGCAGAGAGGCCTTTCTACTAACAACAGATCTCTGAGTCCAATTCAAGCTTTCTCTAAACTGCAACTAGACTGCACACCAGTGACTCTCCCTCTGAGCTGGGATGCCTCCCAGTGTTTGGGACTCCTTATCTGAGACTGAGTGTTCCTTCTGTAACCCAAGGCAGAGAGATCTCTTATTTGCAATAGAACCTCAGAAAGCTGCTGACAGTATGCTAAATTAATACTAATGAAATCTGTGTTAAGTAATTCCTTTAGACAGACTGTTGTCAAAGTCTGAGACTAAGATTGGACCTAAGCTCCATCAGGAGTTTAGAAAGCAAGGGGGTCTACTCTGAACCTCATGACTCAGTGGAAGGACTTCCTTATTCTTTGTATTTCTTCTGTTAGATATAAGTCGTTGTCCAGATCAGATCCAGCTGCACCTAAGACACATCAGGGGTTGGGCAAGCAGGGAGGTCCGGTCTGAATTTCATGACTCAACGTTTGGGTTACCTTACGCTTTTCCATCTTTGGCCTCCATGTAAATAATGCCAGATTTATTCTAATTCTATTTTCCTTTGTATGTTTCAACCATGTAGTAAATGATAGAGTGAACCTTGCTATTGAACTTTGCCAAGTTACACCTTTATGACTTCATATTAAAATCACCTTTGCTAATGCCTTTGATGGTGATTATTTAAGTTAATCTAAATCACTCATTTATGACAAATTGGTGCAGTCAGCAGGATCCTAAATCTGGATTCGCTAAAAATTGACAATATGTAATATTACAGAATTGCTTACAGATATGGTTTGCTTACTTGTGTTCCATTTAAAGTTTTATATGAATAACAAATTTTGCAAAACATTACCGCAGGATTTCAAAGGCCAACATAATGAATATATGGCAAAAGTCCCCATTTTAGAGCAAATTATGCAATTATTATAATCACACAAGAATTTACCAACTTGAATGCATAAGGGCTCAATAAGTGCAAAACTGAGTTGCACCTGTTGAACTTCTTGGAGACAGCTTCACAACTATCAGCTTCAATGGAATTTGTGTACATTTAACTCACAGAATCCGGAAATTTGCCTTCTCACAAGTTCCAGTGAAGGAATGGAAGAGTGCACCTAAAATGATGGAATTACATGCTGGACAAAAGTGAGAATGTGCACTACAGATTGCTTCACCAATCGGAAAGTGTTTCAAAATATATGTAATCCAAATTCTTAAAATTAAACTACATCAATAGCATATATTAAAGCTATCATATAAATCTTTTTACACTTTTTAAATAACTGTTAAACTGTGTGCCTAAAATTGTGAATTTAATGTAAGATGTGACTGATTTATGTAACTGAATATAAATCTGCAGCAGTAAATCTTGCATTAATGTAAGGATCTGACAATCCAAGGGAAAGAAAATGAAGTAATCTGCCAGTAAGAAGTCCTCAAGCTGGGGGTCAGATCCTGTTCATGGAAACCATCTGGTTGGGACCCTCCAAGCCACACCAAACACAAATGATCTTTTAAAAAAATATCCTATTCATTAATGCTTCGCAGCTGCACTGAGTGTTACTTCATTTTTCCATGGCAACATCCTTTCTGTTTCAAGGATCTGATTTCAGTTTTGGTAGCAACATGTTCGTTTGCCAATACTGAACACATTCATGTGTTAAAAAGAACGAATTATTACATTCTTGAAACAGGATCACCCCCTATTTTCATTTCTATTATGTCAAGGCCTATACATGCTAAATAATGTACACTAATGATAAACCAATGAAGCAAGCAGTATTTTTCCTTCTACTTCTAAAGAGTTATGTAAAGCATAACTCTACACTCTACACTTACAAACACATAAGCCTAAAAATGTCCAATGACTCTTGTATAAAAAGGAAAATATTAAGTTACTGGAGTATTTTTAATCATTATTTTATAAAAAGGAATGTTGTTCATTAGAAAGAAGAGCGAAATAAATACTGCTGAAAAATTAGGTCTTCCTGAGAAGGGTAGGTTGGAGGGAAGAAAACAAAAAAGGGGCTCCCCACAAGTGCAATGAAGAGGGACAGGTTGTTCAAGTCTTTACAGCCTTTCATGATAGTGATACCATACGGATATTTCCTCTCATAACCCACATTTTACAGCTACATAAATCAATTAGAGGCACTGAAGATTTGCTACAAGGTGGCACTTGCATATGGGTATCTCTCCTGGGAAGCTGCCTCTCTGCATTAGTCATGAATCCTCGTGCTCTCGCAGAAAGGTAACGTGTTTTTCTGGGTACAGAATATCCTCTTGCACTGACTCCACAAACTGCAAAGAACCACTGCTTACACATCTCATGTGCAGGTTCTGGTGCACTCTGTATTATAAGATCATAGCTCAGCCTCCAACATCCAAATTTGTTCTGCCATTTAGACCATCTGCAGTTGAGCCAGACATGCAGTGCTTGTTACAATTTTAAAGGGAAGAACAGAAATTCATGTCTTGAAGGTAGACAAAAGCAAAAATGTTATAAATGGAAAGCAGAACACATAAGTAAAAGAAGCAAGAGAGCACGCTACCTGTACATAAAAATGACCATAATAAGGATTAGATACATTTTCTTTGACCACTTAAAACACAGTGTCATTGCGCTTCATAGTATTCCTGTTCTTTTCTAAGAAAGCTTTTAAACCTTTAAAAAGGTTTTATTTAGTTACGGAAAACTCAGATTTTTGTTGGTTTGTAGTAACTAACCAATTTAAGAAATAATCCTAGTTCATAATTGTCAAATAACTGCTGAGAGCTGAAGCTGCTAAATTACAAGTCACAGAATCTCTTCCTGACCCCTGGATAACGACACAGTTCAAAGAACAGGAAGTCTTATAAATTCCGTCCTTCCCTTTCTTGCCTTTCAATGTTTCACTTCATCAAAAAATTTTACCAGTCATATGCGTTAAAGAAAATTAAATTTTCAATAGTTTCAGGAAAAGGATTTATTTTTTTCAAATAAATTCAGGGATATTTAAAGGCATGTGACATACCTAAGTTTTATATGTAATAATTACATTCTTATGTAGTTGGCACTCATTGCAACATTACTCATTAATTAATTTATTTTTAATACAGATCCTTCATTGTTCTCAATGGAATTCAGCATTAACAGCCAATTAAAAATAATTGTGTTTATATTGCTTCACAATTTTAGCTGAAGTATGAAGAATATGTGAAAAATGAGAATTACCCTCCTACACAGCGTAACTGCCAAAAAGACTTCAAGCATGTAAAATCCTACAACAACTAAATATTAAACTGTTTTATAATTAAATATGAAAGTCTTTTCACTTAAATACTAATAGGTTACCACAACTCCAGTGCACAAAATCTTCATGCAATATTCTATCAGAAACAAGCCAGTGGTAGGGCTAAACAAGTACCAGCTTTGGATCCAAAATAAACTTTCCAGTTACTCTGGTTCCAAACACATTTACTTACTCTAACTTCCACTAAAAGAATAATCCTTTGATGATTTTAAGTTATGAAGTTCAGTTTTATCTGATGACAACTACAGACTTTTCTGTTCTACAATCATGTTACTAAAAGATCCAGGAACATGAAAATTAGCTTTAGAAAAAAAGCCACAGAGTCTAAGTGCTCCAGCATTTAACCAGACAAATTATTCTAGAAATTTCCCTTTTTCATGCCAAATAATAATACAGGAAATCTGCACAAATTTAACATTCAAATTTAGTTATATATGTTTAATAAAATGCACATTATGTATAATAAAATAAATATAATGTACTTGAATTTCAAAACAGAGTCATGATACTCATCTTCTTACCCTCTATACATCGCCTTGCACAAATTTCCCATTTTGGCTGGTATTGAAAGAAACAAGCTACATATATGGCATTTGTGTCTTGAAAAACATATTTAAGTAAATTAGACATAGGGACTACTAGTAGTAATAAAAAGAACAGCAAACATATCTATAAATCCTTCATATTTCACAAGGAAGGACTATTGCACATTTGTGTGGAAGCACATTCTTGAACTTTCCTGTAGTACCTCCTTGGAGTCTGTTGAAATGTTTTGTTGATAACACGTAATAGACTTCTGGGAAGATACTGGCAAATACTTTACAAAGTACAATTAAAGCACAAGGATGAAACAAAGTGTGTAAACTACTGTATGAATTCATAGGGGTGTTTAATTTCAACATAGATAAAAACTAAAATTAACATTTCATAGTCATAATTATGAAAATAGAAACCATGAGTACTCTACCAAAAAAACCCTGTAAAAAGTAAATAAACCTAGAACCTCAAGCACCAGAAAAAGTCCCCAGCACAAAAAATCCTCTGCCAGTATGAGCTCTATTCTGTATGTTAGGTCAGAGAAGCAATACATTTACAAATTAGTCTTTGAGAAAACTCATGCCTATCACTGCCACCAGTTTTCATGTCCACAGAAAGAAAAACGACCTTTTTTCCCCTATCTAGTAACACACAAACTTCATGGCTGGTATTTTAACCATTCTTCAAAACATTTGTTGCTCACAAAAAAGAATACCATGAAAAACTTAGGAGCAGGACTATCATAGTCCTGATTCAGTTTTCCCCCTTTATTATACTACTATTTTTATTATTACTCAAACTGTAAGCCTCATTTATACAGGGAGCTATACAGCTAAGTACCACCCAGACACATAACAAAAATACACTGCTTCCTTCAAATAGGTTACAAATTCTCTCTTATCTAGACTTTTTAATCTACAGTGGTGAGAACATTAAGAAAGAAAGGAAAACAAGCAAAATACTCATGAAACATTGATGAAAGAGAAGGCTGAAAACTAAATAGATTTAACGGAAAGCATCTCCTCAACTTCACTATGTGCTGCAATCAGGTGACAAGTCTAAAGTTCTTGCTCAGGCAAAACCTGAACTTTTAAACTTCATAAAATTTTAAGTACTTTTTACATGAAAGAGGGGTGACACAGACACATATTCTGGGATGAGCCTGTATACTATTAAATATATTTCTTGATAGGAAGAAGGAACAGGCATTCAACAATTAATTTCTGTAATAAAGACAAAAAACTTGCCAAAAGTTGTAATAAAGACAATTTTTGGGGCAGTTTTCTGTGATTATTTTTTTAATTAAAAAAAATTTGCTACTATATCCTGGTGTACCATACAATATTGATCTCATAGAATGTATGGTTCAAGAGGCACAGGTTATAATAATTCTAAATTAGGATAATTTCTCAATAAGCACTTAGTAAGTACTGGGAACAACATAGTCCTAATTCTAGCACTTCTAAGCCATCTAATATTTGTTCTTGCAATTTTAACATTGGATTCCTAACGTGGCATCTATACTGCTACACGAAAACCCTGCTTTTACTGATCAGCAGCTACAATCTAGAGCAGTATAAACTGAAATGCTTTAATCCGAGCAGCCATCTACTTGTCCTTCATGAAAAAGGAGGCAAGCAAGCTGCTGAGCCTTCACTGTGTAACAACAGCAATTGTATCACACATCTCAGCAAAGTATTTATGATACACACTTTCCTCAAATAGTTTTAGAAAAGAAAGCATCCTACAAATCTAACTGCCGTGTTTATAATACAGAAAAGTGTGACAAGCAATTTTTATTCATATAATTTTTGAGGGATCTTTCCCTTTAAATACAAAACAGTATTTCAAAACCTAGTGTTTTAAACCAAAGTATTCTTTGCTTAATTTACCCAAAATCTTACTTTATTTTTCATTCTCTCAGACTTTGAAACTACTGAAATAAGACAATAAAAGTTGGGAGCTCCTTTAAAACCCCTCTAATAAAAAGCACTAGGATGCATAAAAAGTATCATAAAGTTTGGAAACACATAGGGGTTTTTTCACTTCCTTTTCATCTTACCTGAAGTGTAAGGCACTTAACTGCATTCCACACTATTCCAATAAATTCCTTCATTCTTTCCTCAGGACTTCTGCAGCTTTCAGATGAGTTCAGCATGGTTTTCATAGGGAGTGACAAAGGACGAGATTCTAATGCAAACAAAAAAACTCAGTTACAAAAAGAATATCTACGTAAATAATATACTTACTGATAGCAAAGAAAAACAGTTACTTAATTTACATTCTAAAAGTCTCTCTCTCACTGTGTATATCCCACAATGCACATAATAATAATAATGTGTATTATTTTCAAACTTGTCAGTACCGGTTAAGTCTTGTGAGAAATACAACGCAATAAAATTAAATGCTCCAACTTTTTAAACATGAACTGCTACAAAATTATTATGAAGAATGTTTGACTTCAACAAATTAAGACAGTTTTCAAAGTGTGATAACCTATTTGACGATGCAATCGAAATCTGAGAGGTTTTCACATACATTGCTGCCACTGTCATCTAAAGGTTTCACCTTTCCAAAATTGTAAGAAATGACAGACCGTGTCAAATAACAGCCTTTAATTTGTTTTCTTTGAAAAATTCCCTTAAAAAACTGGAGTATGCTTCCAAAAAGAAGGCATAAAAATTAAACTATTTTCTTACTTTGTCAAATTTTAAGGCAATAAAGTATGAAATATTCCAGCAAAATTCAATGTTTTCTAACAAAAAGAGACATTTCCTTAAACCGTTAGTTATTTAATAACATGAACATGAAAAGATTTTAGATAACAGAAACATTAAATTAAATATAAGCACACTAGAACTTCAAAAGAGGACTGTGAGTGGTGCACAGTTCCTTCTGACGTTTTACAGAATATCCTCCTCCTTGTGTTTTGGGATACTCACTGAACTATTGTATTTAACATTTCTAGTTTTGGCCTACATGTTGTTGAGCTGACAAAACTGCAGGAATAAATTATGAAGACTTCATGACTTAAATTTAAACGGAATTGAAATCAGTGTGTGACAATTTATGTCTACCAATTTTACAGCTAGGAGAAATCTGTGGCGTGAAAATTACAGAAAAATTCGTAAGACAAAATTATGCTATCAACTGAACCAAGGTAAGCAAAAATATATGCTCCTTGATATGCATCACTGGTTCTTCAGTAAGGCAATGGAACACGCGAAGATTTAAAACTGAAACATCTAAGAGGTGAATTTCTGCCAAGAAC
Source organism: Rhagologus leucostigma (assembly GCA_013397725.1). Lineage (NCBI taxonomy): Eukaryota > Metazoa > Chordata > Aves > Passeriformes > Rhagologus > Rhagologus leucostigma. The sequence continues at coordinate 810,917 of VZTD01001256.1, read as the reverse complement.
ATGCAATGTTAATGACACAGGAAGAATTAATTTGTGACATTTTCTCCTTCAAGGCTAGAGCTCAATAACATTATCAGAAAAAATCTTTCAACAAATAATGGTTTTAATCATCTTAAAGAGAAATGGTCACTTTAATAAACTGATGGAGAATACAAAGATTCAGAAGGAGAGGTGTTCAAGAGAGTGAAAGAGGATTTTTATGGCTAATTAGTCCTCTCAGAGATTCCTGGCTCCAATTATGGATATGTTAGAAGGATAAGGAATGAAAACTGGATCATGAGAGTGTAAAAAGCGTGACATTTCAGGACTGTTTGTTGTCAGCTGTTCTGGAGAGACAAACATGTAAATTGTCCATCTGGAGAAGCAGCGTGCAATAGCTGTTTTATAACATCTTCTCACACAGACAGTTTTATGCCATGCAGTATGTCTTCCATCCACATTACGAATGGATTAAGTTAAAACAAAGCGATTATTCAAGGAATAGCTGTTCTTCTTTAACTTATTACCCCACCTCAATTCACACCATATTCTGTGTAGTCAGGCCCTACACTACACATACACTACAAGGTAAATATTAGGAACTGCTTGAGTACCAAGAAATATTAAAATAAGAGTCATTGAAGCATAGAACTCTAGAACACAAGTGTGGGTAAGGGTGAGAATGGCATACAAAGTCACTGTGAGACTCTTGGAATTTCACAGGTAAGATGCTTCAGTTCAGGATAAGTAGATAAATACAATGTAAACCTACATATTCTACAGTGCATTCAGCAGGGATTATCAACATCCTACATTGCTTAACAAGTGCATCCCTCATGAGTGGGATTTAAAGCTAGGTTTTGTTCCAATCTCCCATATTTTATTTGCAGGAAAACAAACAGTGCTAATTCTCTCTCAATTAGCAGAATAGCCAGAAACAATAATCTGTGAATTAAAAATAAAATTAGCTCACTGAAGTACCTCTTGTTTTTCTTCATAAACATGTAATTCAAACTTGCAAAATTCCAGGAATATCCACAATAAAAACCAGCTTCGCTATAACTCCTCATGCTCAACCAAGAGATCAAAAAAAAGCAAGTCTCAAAACCCAACAGACAGATAAGGAACCATTCAACCATAAACTATGGAAAATGGAATAAAAAGTATATCAGAGTGGAAAGAAGAAACTCCTGAAGAGAAAAAAATTTAGTAGTACATTTTTTTTTCCTGTACTGTAAATCCCAGAGTTTTGCCTGAAGGGATGCTGGGAAAGAAGTGTCTTAATTCCCTGTCAGGCAAGGACATCAGGAGATGACACTTGCTAAGACACTGTCAGGTGTGGCTACCATGGGTGTTTGGCTAGTCCTCTACAGTAGACACGTAGACTGGATCAGCCTCATCTGTCTCAGTATGAAGGTAATTTCCTAAAATAATTATGCTACTTAGCTACTACTGAACCAAAAACCTCAAAACATTTTCTGGCAATGTAATCAGTTTTGTGTTGAACCCAGGTGCCAGTCAGCAATAGCTAGATAAAAAATATGATATTTTTTAGATAAATTTTGTAAGAATATAGGTAATATTTTTATGAAACACTTCCAAATTGATGAGGGTTAAAAATTGATGAGGGTTAAAAAAACACCAGAGTAGGGATTGCTTCAGGTTACACCAGTTGAATTTTTAAGAAAAGCAGTGTACAGGAATATTTTAGTCCCTTACTGTTTAATTCATATTTTTGCAAACATATACACCACATCAATCACACAGAAGCTGCCATGCTTACCAATTTAAGAACACATTGGTAATGAACAGACTTTTTCAAAAAACAGGACTCATTAAAGGAGCAGTTTTCATAACTCATTTCACAATTTCTTGTTAAAGTACAAAGAGAGTTCCAAGTGGAAATCCTTCAAAATTAATCACTGAAGTACTCACTTTGTAGGAGATGCCACCAAGCAAGACTTATAGGTATAAATTCTAGTTAAAGGTGTCTTTCTTATATAGACATATGTCTCCTTTTTTGTATTTTTTAGCCTACTGGGAATGACTTCTTTCAGAAGTCTGATCCAGAAAATACATAAGTTTTGAAAATAAAAATAACTTTTGTGAAAATGACATTACTCTGTGCTATTAATATTCAGTGCCTTAAGAAACAGAAAAGGGAAAAGGCAACTTCTGATGTGCTATTTGGGACAAATGGACATTTCCTCAAATAATTTAATGCAGAAAAAACCCTTCATCAGAGACTTCCATTACTGGGTTGAGGACTACTGATAATCTGTAGTCACTGATTGTGTCATGCTTTCCTCTTCTCCTTACAGCCAGCAAGTAAACTTAAGGGAGGTACCTTATTCCTGATTTCTATCTCATAAAGACCTATCAGGTCTCAATCCCTGGCACAAGATGGACTCATTTTTCCTGTCCCACTGTGTGCCTCAGATACCTCACACATTAAGAAGGCAGCAGCTTCTTTCTAGCTGGAAAAGGTTATCCTGCTGCAGGCAAACCCAGACTTTCACTGATGCTCAAAAGCTCAGAGTGCTCCTACTTCAGGACAGGTCCACAGACATACACCCAGGCAGCAGGACTCTCTTCCGTCACATCTCACGACCGTACTCAAAATGTGTCTGTCCCATGACCTCAACAAGCTGGGCAAGCTTTCCTTCCAGCATCACATCATCTGTTACACGGCGTCTCACACACCAGAAGGGAGCTAAGCTGAGGAAAATGTTGGTACAATCTGACCACAGTTACCAAGAGGCCATGACAGCAAAGCACATTAAAGGAAAAAAGCAAACAGAGGAAAGTGCACTCTTACTACATGGCTCTTTTTCTAGAAAGATTTTTCCTCTACTAAAACTGGGAGCAGTCTGCAGAGAGTCAAAGTACTCACTGGGATTTCTTTAACAGGTATTCAGTTTCATGCATTAGATATGTCTTTCCATAAAAAAACAAAATAAAAAATACTAAGGTGTTTGCAACAAATGCAACACCCTAAAGAACTGATCAAGGGGTCTAAAGGATTAGAAATGAGATCAAAATGCAGTGGAGGAGAAAATTCAAACTTTAAAAAACCCACCAAAAATCAAAATGGCCTACAGATACATATATATATATTTTTTTTTTTTAACAGAAGAGGAATTGTTTTCTTCATATGTAAAAAACCCCAAAAATTACCCCCTAATTAAACCCCAAACAGCCACCACCTTCTAAAAACCCACAATTTTCTGTAAATCAGAGGGGTTTTGGTTTTGGGTATAATATTATATAAAAGTAAAAATTCAGTGAAACTTGTTCCATAAAAGCTTGTTTGTCCATAGGTTTGTCTTCCAATTTTCCTCACAAGTCTCTATACTTTTATACTTGCAACACAATAGAACTAAACATATGTGTTTATAAAGATATTTGATGAAGGCATTACAAATCATCCATACTTTTGTGTAAATATGTATGACAGCCAAAGAAATTCTGTTCTCAATATAATACACTTCCATTAAATAATTTTGTTCTGTGATTTAATATTAAAACATTTTACATATACAAGGAATTGCAAAAGCACAGAGGAATATCTTGTTAAAATACTTCCTATCTTAATGCACTATTTTTCCTGCCATTCAATTTTAGAGTTAATCAAAGCAGCAGCTCACTGAAACCACGCTGAGAAGCTCAAACCTGCATTTACCAATATTTTCTGACCCATCAGTACTCTTCAGAAGTCTTTCACAAATACTCACATTTTATTTTTGAGGTGTCATAAGACAAGTTATACCCCACACTCCCATTCCTGGATGAATGATACTTGAATTATTCATGTAACTGATATTTTTTTCCTAAGAATAGACTATGTTAATTACTTTTTGAAGTTTGCACTCTCCATCAGAATGTTTGAGAATAAAAGCAGTACTTAAATGACAGCAAGAAATCCTTTTAAGCTTATATAAAAATATGCAATGTATTTGCCAGCATACTGAGTAGTCTTTGCATAAATAATTTCTCTACTGGCCTTTAAACATTTTTGAATTCTACTTTACTAACAGTGCAGATAATACATTACTTTTATCAGGATAATAACTGAGCCATACAGTCCCTGACAATGCATGAGAGTGAGTCCCTTATATGCAGGGAAAAGGCAGCAGAGAGGTGTAGTGACTGAATTTGTATGGTCACGCAATGAGTTAACAGCAGAATAAGTGTTAAAACACAGAGGCTTTTAACATGTGTCAATAAACAAACACAAATGTGATATTAATGTTGTGCAACAGAAAGGATCTTTCTGTGTGAAAGTGTATGTTGGCTAGGGAATGCCTATGGTCAGCATTTTCTCCCACCAAATTCTTAATGATTGCTGCACTATTTCTGGCAAAAAATACCTATTTAGTTCTGGGAACAAAAATAACAGGACTGACACTTTAGTACAAATCAAAACCATCCATTCAAAGGCCAAACTGAGCTACTGGGTTAGGAATTACGAAATTGTGGTATTTGTGTGTTCGTATCTAAAGTCCACGTCTGAATTTATCTTAGTATCACTTACCATTCCAAATACAATTTATACCATGAAATAAGAATTTCAGCTTTTGGATCTGCAGTAAGTTCTAATAAATGTGGGATTCTGCCTAGTACTCTGCCTTTTTAAAAATACACAGAAAGTTCCTTAGTCTTATAAATATAATCTAAAAATAAACAACCATTTGTTCTCTCTCAACATTGAATTTCTTCACACAGAAAGAATGTTTGATATACTACATTGGCTTTGAGTTACTAAAGTTTCTGAAATCCACACAGTGAACTGAAGAAATCATGCCACCACAATAAAAATGTTAAAACATTTTACTAGCTAGACTAGACATTATACTTTACTAGACAAAACTCAGAACAATTCATTTTCGATATAGATACGTGACTGCACAGCCATTTAAAACTTTCTGTAAACCACCTGTGCCTGGACACCTTCCTTTTAAATAATCCAAGAACTAAAGCCCATTTATAAAAATCCTAGTATTTTCAGGCACCCTAGGTAAATGTGCATCAGATTTAAATTCCTGATTTTACTTATTCCATCAAGTATTTTACTTAACCTATTTAGCATCTATTTAATTTCGTTCATCTTCCCAAATTAATCATCAGTCATACATTTCATAGTAGGCATGAATAAACGATAATCATTCAGTTCATTGCGCAGAAATAGTGACCTACTAATTCGAATACTTCAGATAATCCATTGATTTCTTACCAGCCAGACTTCTCTCACATTTGCCAGTTTTCTGCATTCCAACAGCTCATTTTAGCAGGAATCTAACTATGCATTCTAGTTGTACTTTAAGAAAAACAAAAATCAGTAACTGCATCCAGTTTTGCTAAGTACAGATCCTATTCTGCTACACTGAAACTTTTCAGTAGAAACTTTATTAACTTAAGGCAAAACTTCAAATAAAAACATCAGTTTGTCTGGCATCAGCTCTTCTAAATAAAATAGAGATGTGTCTAAATTTAAAGCCTTGTCCTTTCTTCAGTTTTACGTAGAAATATTTAATAGTGGTTCAGAAATATCTCATGCATACTTTGAAGGATTTTTAAGAATTACTTCAGTAAAGCTTTCAAAACTGAATTACTAACACTTCCCATAAACTCCAAGAAATTCCAGTTATAGTAAGTATCTAACAAGCAACTTAAGTTTTATTATATCTACACTATCAAATGTTAAGAAGTGATTGAAAGAAAAGATGAGGATCTTTCTTTGCCCGGTTTCTTATGGAAAGAAGGCCTACACAATTCATTCACTTGTCCTGTAACTCCTTAGGTATTTGCTGGCCAAATTGGAAAGGGTAAATATTTTAAAGATACTATGTTTCTACAAGTTCTGAGAAAATAAGTAAGCAGGGTAAACCAGCAAGAAATTGGCAAAAGGAGCTCTGTCCTTACTAGAATTCAAGTAATTTTTACAGAACAGAAAACATAAAGGCTATCTAAGACAAGAATTCTCGATTTTCTTGTTATGACATCATCCTCCATCTACCTGAAATACAAATAGTAGACTAGGCGTAACAGCATTTATAAAGCTTTCAAACTCTTTAATTATTTCTTTGTAAGAACGTAATTCCAAAGAATGAAAAATCAGTGTTTCAGAAACACAAGAGATTTTTCCAAAATGCAATGCCTTTATATCCTTTATTTCTCCCCATATGCACATCCTCTTACGCAACATATCTACACTTCCTGCAGAAGGAAACAAGGCTGGATTCTCTTCTCAGCTTTGAACTTGGAACTAATACTGAATTTGTAGTGGAATTAAAAGACCAGTTTGCTGTGTGAAGTGCAGACCTGGTCTATGAAAAATGTTGCCCCAAACCCACCACTGTTTAATTCTCTTTTGCAAATGCCCTTCCAATCTGTCCACCAGACAATAAAATGTAGCAGTCAGGTGCTAGACATAGCAATGAGAAACACCCGCCTGCTTTTGCAGGCCTAATGTATACTCATGAGAGGGCTGAAATGCAGTCACCACCTGTACCATAAACAAACATCTCACTGTTGCATAATAAGGATCAGCAACATCTTGTTTGACAAGTGTATGTTCAGTCACGGGACAAGGCATTCAGTTTTCAGATGCTTTCATAACAGGTTATGGAGCTTACTCCAACCAGAAAGTTTGTGACTTCTTAGAAGACACATTAAATTCCATTTACCCACCTGTTCTGTGGCTATAAGAAAAGCCAACTTTCAGGATTTTGAGTGACCTTCTCAGCCTCTCTAAAGTAGCTTCTTTCATTAAAGGCATTCTTCATACTAAGAGCATGTGTAAGGCTACTTTCCCACTGTTACTGAAAAATTAGATGCCATAGTCACTGGATTACACCTCATAAAATAGTGTTAAATTTGTATCTGCAATATCATGGTTACTTCCAAACTGATAAATGTTGGATGTCATGGTAGATGTTAGGGAAATTAAATTTCACTGTCATGGCTAAAAAAAAGACCTCACCAGAAGGCAGTAAAAAATCCAAACCACAAAACCCCCATATCCAATTCCATCTTTGATCATGGAAAATGCTATATTTTTCAAACACAGTGAAAATAATTATAATAATTTTATAAATATGAATGAAAATAACAGATTATTTTAGTAATGAACAAGCACACATCCTGAATGTGTGAAAACAGACACTTGGGCTTAAATCATTATTCAAGAGTGTGCCCAAGACAGCTTTCAAAGATTGCCCTATTCATCTATTGCAGCCCATACTATCTTCCTGCATAGTATGTTATATATACTACATAATTAGACACATATATAGCAATCATTTTGCCTCTATCCAGACATGAGAGTTCTACATCTATGCACAGCTATAGGTCTGTGAATCACTAGCCATTGACCTAACATGGAACTGCTAAATTGCTGAGAATGGGAGGAGAAGTGGGTGGACAGACAAACAGAAGTAACCTTTTCTTCCAATATTCTTTATCACCTTACTTGTTCACAGCCACATCATATCAGATTTAAACAATATATTCTATTATCCTACTCTGGTCGTGAAGCCTCTGTGGTTAAGGAGTTTTATAAATAACTACAAGTTGAGACTTAAGAACAGAAACCCTGGATTTTCACAGATGCCCTATAGGTTAGTAGTTTTGCTCTTTTCCCATGCTTCATTTTTGGCAAGGTGTCAGCAGCCATTAACTAATAAACTGAACTCAAGATCAACATTTTAAATCATTTTACAGCTGTGATTACAAACTGCATTCATTTAGTACACTGGGTTGGTTTCTAGCAGTTCTCAAGGGAGTCACTGCTGAGATCATGCTAGACCTGAAAAGAATTAATTCAAAGTCACCACTTGAAGGGCATGATTTTAAGATAAATCTCTTTCAATCTGCAAAGACCATGCATATGTACATATTATCAATGTAGGATCTCAGTTTCCTGACAATTTAGAACATGAGTAGCTATAGCCTTGATGATTAATAAAGATGAGGTGTACAAGAATCACTGCCTCTTTACCTAGAACGCTTTTGTAGAATTGGTAACATTAGATATCCTAGATGTATAATCAGTGTGGTATTCCTGCTATAAAAGGTGACACAAATAATGAAAGAAAACTCGGACAGAAAGTAGGTCAAATTAAAAGAGAGGAAATAAAGTGAAAGATGGTGGGAGCGAGAGACCCAGAAAAATTAGAAAGAAGAAGAATCATAGGCACTCCATATTCAGTTTAATAAACTATGGTCACTCATTCATCATGTTCCAGCACATTATACAGCTGTAAAGAAACAAATTTTGAAAGAAAGAATCCACTGAAACTTCTCTGAGAACGGGATCTCACCTTTCACATTTGCATCCAACTTTTTCTAACCTCTGTAATCAGTAGCTTTGTAATCAGAGACCTTTCATTTTGGTGACACAAAATATGTGTTAGCATCTACTGTCCCCTGAATCTTCCACTACAAAGCCAATTTTGACAAACCTGGCACAAGAAAACTCCACAGGAAAAGATTCCAACATCACATTAAGTTTCAGGAGACTATACATAGAACAAGCCTGCATGGCACTGCAGCATGACATGATTTTTTAATTAAGGGAAATCTGTGTGGTCTACTGAAGCAGACGGAGAGCATCTCTAATTAATTTTATTACTATACGAGGCGTTTGCTCTTTGACATTAATTTTATATTTTTACTCACAATTTTTGCACATGAATATCAAATATTTCAGCTATATTATACCTGCCATTTTATCTCCAAAGCATAACAAATACATAAGCATTTTAAAACACAGGTGTGCTGGTTTAGGCTGGGATAGAGTTAATTTTCTTCACAGTGGCTAGTACAGGGCTGTGTTTTGAATTTGTGCTGAATACAGGGTTGATAATATAGAAATGTTCTTGTTATTGCTGAGCAGGGCTTACACAGAGACAAGGCCTTTTCTGCTTTTTGTACTGACACACTGGCATGGGGCTGGGGTTGTATGGGAGGTTGGGAGGAGACACAGCCAGGACAGGTGATCCAAACTGACCAAAGGGATATTCCAGACCATATGACATCATGCTCAGTAAATAAAGTTGTGAGAAGGAGGAAGGGGAGGATGTGTGGAGTGATGGAGTTTGTCTTCCCCAGTCACTGTTGCACCTGATGGGGCCCTGCTCTCCTGGAGATGCCTGAACACCTCCCTGCCCATTGGAAGCAGTGAATTAATTCCTCGTTTTGCTTTGCTTGTGTGCGTGACTTTTGCTTTCCCTATTAAACTGTCTTTATCTCAACATGAGTTTTCCAGCTTTTACCCTTCCAAGTCTCTCCACAATCCTGTTGCTGGCAGAGTGAGCAAGTGGCTGCTTTGCTGGCTGGGCGTAAAACATGCCAGGCTGACCTTCAACACAGTAGTGTCAGGCACACTGCCTCTTAAAACTAAACCCAGTAGACTCTCTGATATGTATATGTAGCTTCACTTGAAAAAATAGTAGTGTTTTTCAACAATTTCAACAGTTGAAAATTAATGAAACCAAATTCAATAATCTCATCTTTAGAAGACTGCTTCTAATTCAAAAAATGGAAATGCTTAGTCAATGGTCTCTCTTGAGAGAATTAGTATCATCACCTCTCATTTCATAGTATCAAACTCTACGCTGCAAAATTGTTTATAGAGAAGCCAAATATCTACTTAATTTCAAAAAATCCTCAGCATCTAGGCTAAATTTCTTGGATAAACTGAATGAGCACAATAAGTGGCAGATAACAAGTGAAATCTACAAATGAACTTTTCATTTTTGCAGTAATGTGTGTTGTAAGTAACTGAAAACAGTTAATATTGACTTCAAACTTAGTATTACCTTCAAACTAAAAAGGTGGAAGAAGCTGAGATGCACAGAAACCTCTCTTTTGCTTTTATGAAATTTTTTATAATTTATAATTTTATTTTATTATTTCTCACACACACAAATACTCCCCCACCCCCGCCCCCCCCCAAAAAAACTGGCATCCATGGCATTTCTAGATTTTGAACAATAATTTTTTCTTTTATATCCTGGTGTGATCAGAAAAGATAATATTCAAAGTGAAGAATAACAAACACTGAAGAACTAAAAGGGCTACTGTGCTGAGCAGGTACCAGACTGGGACATGAATTTTCAAAATCCAAGTACAAAGCTATTTCTGCAAACTACATGCCTACTTTCTGTAAACTGGTTAAATAAATTAAGAAAAACTAATCTAGAATCTATTCATTCAAATAGTTGGGTTTGAATGTCAAATGTTCAAAATAACAGAAGTTTTTCTAGTGAATTACACCTTTGTGCTTTGCAGACACAGGTAGAATTAACATCAAGAAGAAATAAATCATCATTTATGATGTTGATAAAGCAGAACAGATGATAAATACTGTTACAAGAAGAATATGCTTGGTACAGTCATTTCATCACAGGCAAAAATAAAGTAAATGCATAAATAAATTGTAAAATTAAATGGATAAATGGTAAAAATGAAGGATATTCATGAATGAAATGGAAGTCATCGAAATTAATCTGCTGTCTTACTACCAGTGATAACATGACAACCCACTAATATTCAGCAAACAGATTTTCTGGGTTAGCCCCTTTTAATCACAAAATAGCATTTAACTTGACCATTATTGAACAAGACTGCAATCTTAATTTCAGCAGACAACATCTTGAAGTGCTTCATGATAATCTGGAAATAAACATCAATGCAAAGGAAAAGAGAATTTGTTCAGTGTATTTCAGAAGGTTCACTAAAAGTCTCAGCTGGATAGTAATTTTTTTTGGATGATCACCTACTTTACTACTTGCAGACACTACCATATGAATAAACACACTAGAAATTCAAAAAAACCCCATATTATCTTGATTAGTGGTAATGAAGTTTCACTCCAGACTCTTAAGTGGCCAGAAAATACTCCTAAAATAAATAATTTCTTGAACTCCATAAGCAGAAGTGCCAACAAATGCACTTTCTACGGGTGAGTGATTTTGAAAACAGTGAATTTTAACTGTTTATGCACAAATCTTGACTTCCACAGATGCCAGACTTTAAGCAATGTAAACAGACTGACTGGAATTAGAGATTAATCACAGTGTGAAGCCTGACAAAATTATGGACTAAATATCAAGGCGAATAGCAGATATTCTATTGAAAGCAGATCTCCTTTATCTCATATTACAAAATGTGTTACATGAGACTACCAGGGCCTCAAAGTGAGCACACAACAAAAACTAGAATAAACATGTATTTGAAAATCATACATTTGATTAGTTTTAATTTTAAAAGTTTTAATTTCTCTAAAGTGGACAGTTGTTCCACAGTCTTGCACAGCTGATGCTGTTCAGTTGTGAAGGCATGTAAGTGAGGGAGGTTGCAAATGCAGAATGGATAGTTTCAATTAAGTGATATACCTGTTACTGTTTTTGTTTTGACAGGACTGCTGGCATACTCAGAGGCTTGATTTGACTGCTGCCTTGCCAAAGGTGCACTTCCAACTGATGCTTCATCCTCCTTCTTTCGAGTTACTGACACACCAAGCGGAACAGCTCCTACAGATTGCTAGAAAAAGAAGTACCTAGTGAACCACTAAAAACCAAAACACATTAATATTGAATTACGGCATTGTCATGAGAAACCTGTTTTAAACTGCATATTTTGAAATGTATAGAAGACAACTTGTAACACTGATTGGAGCACAAATATTTTGAAAACAAATTGAAATTAAATGCTACATTCAGACTTGCACTTACAATTCTTTATTTCAGTCCTGTTAGTCTGAGGAAAAGCTCTATGAAAACAAAAAAGTGAAATAAAACTAACTTAGAGTATCATGGTTGTTAGCCAACCAAAAACCATATGAATAAACCTGGCTGATGACTGAAATAAAATAATTATCTAAATGTTTAAGGGAAACTGGAAAATTTTAGCCAGTTATGACGACCCAAAGAAATTTATTAACCTTCATTAAACTTCAAAATATAGGATGTATTGATGTTTCCACATTATTGTGCTTCTTCTAAAAATTCTAAATATAAGATTTAACTGACTGCTACTGATTTTGAACTGTTTTGTCTTTCAAGCATATCAATAAATGAGAAACTGCTCAAAATGGGAAACTGCTATACAAAACTGAAGGCATTAAAACCAAGTGCGAAGGACTGCATCCTTATTTTAAGATTAGAAAAGAGTGATGTATATTAATCCACATAGGTTCTGGAACAAATTAATAGAGTCTATTGGCTTTTTTGTTACTCTTTATTAATGCAAGCTAGAAAAGACAAAATTATTAAAACCAATTCGATCTTCCATGTTGCTATACAGTCGGCACTTAACATTTTGCTGTAACATCAGCTGCTATGTAAATTGCAGATGCATCCCAGTTGACAAAAGCAGAATATTTCTACTGCTGATTTTGCAGAGGGTTATCATTTAAAGATGACAAAGCTTTTTTCTAAAGATCAGACATTAGGATTACACGCATCTTAATTTTTGTGTAATTTAATTTTGTTCGTATTGGAGTGAAAATGTAACCCATATAACTGCGTAATGAGAAACCTCACACATTGCATTAGGAATCTCTGTGGGAAACAAATTCATGTGAGGCAGGCAATGTGCTTGTAAATTTTCTCCAATAGAAAACAGATCACTGAATCAAGCAGTGTGCAATATGTGCACACATACAAAACCCCAAAACAAACAGAAAAATCATTTAATTGAAGGAGTATGACTTCCAAACGCCTTCACCATTTTCCACTATAAAAGTAAATTAAAATAAGACAATCAACTATTTAATCCTACTCCAGTGAAAACAATCAATTTATAGATATAGTGGTATGCAAAGTTAATAGAAAAATACTAATGTCAATGACAAACAGAACTCTCATCTCTCCTCCTCCCTCTGAATGTACAGTCATTAGCTTTGTCTCCAAAAGCACTAAAAAGTTTTTCTGGAATACAGTTAACATGTCACCTTGGTGTACCCTCTAGTTATAACAAAAACAAAAATCCCCCCAAAGGTTGAAAAGACAACCTTTACACCACAGAAATACTTCCCACTTGCATACAGGGAGAGAATTTGAAGTTTTGTAAACTTTCATCAGACATTTTTACATCACTTATTTTCAAAATCTTGCAATTTATCTGATACAACCTTTCATAAGGCATAGCCATCTGCAGCTTTCCCATGACAGCAACTGTTGAGCCATGATTTGGCAATTCCAGATGTAACACTGCAAGAACACTGACTTGCCAAAGTGAAGCAAGAATTTCTGAAGAATGAATGCAGACAATACAGGACAGTACAAAAGACAATAGGATGGAAATACCGCCTGAAGAAGCTGTATCTATTTCTGAACCACTGAAGAAATGGATCAGAAAAATATAATAAGTTACACCACTAGTCAAAGAGTGAAAAACATCAAGGCTATCACAGCCAGATAAAGCTGGAAAAAATTATGATCAAATATTGAGTGCTGATCTGGACAATGAAACAGCTGTTTTATCTTTGCTCACTGAAATCAAGCCTGATGTTGCTGCTGCTGACGCCCAGTACAATCTTGTCAGGTTTTTGGCAAAAGATTTCTGGCTAAAAGAATCCAGAAGATGAAAGATCACTGTGGAACTAGATGGGAAAGGATCATCAAGATTTGGGGTTTAGCCACAAACTGATGAGGAAACTGTGGCTTGGGAAATAGCAGATGACAAGAGCCCCACAGCTGTAAGAGAAGATGAATCTGATGGGAAAGGAGACATTGCAGGCTAGCGTTATCATAAGCATTTCATCAAAAACCCAAAATTTTGGAATCCAAAAAGGCCAGCTATAAAGTAGTATGTAGTAAAGCTTAAATACACCTACTTGGGATTAATCTTTATGGTTACTAATTGGTAGCGTTATAGAAGATAAAGAACACGTAACAAAGTTCTGGAACTACAGCAGCATTTATATGAGGCTATTTTGTTGACACAAAGTCAAAATCAGATTCTGTTCTAGAATACTGACAGTTTTATCAATGCAATAATGTTTTGTGGCAATTATATACAGAATACTAAAATAGTAACAAATCACGGAATTCAAGATAAGAAAGGTTACTACTTTTCAAATGTAATCGTTACAATTAGGTTTTTAAGCAGTGGCTGAAAAACTACAGAAAAGCAGTCCTTTTCTTAATTTCATTTTTATTGGCACAAATAATCTGACACTTTACACACCATGTTAAGTATGTGTACACAAAACACACACATATATGCCATTTAAGCATGCAAACGGATCAACAGATACCTTTTTTTTTTTTTACTTCATACTATGTGGTCAACTTTGGAAATGATAAAGATCTAAAATCAGAGAAAGGCTCAGAAAAATAATAGCTGAAAAACAACTTGCCAAAAATACAACAGGCCAAAGTATTTCCTGATTTATGTGGAGACATACCAACTAACTAAAGCTAAAATATCCTATAAAGAGGACTAATTTTCCTTAGGTGAATTAATATTTTATTTTTCTTGGGATTTTTTGCAATAAATATTTTATTTCTGAATTATAATTTCCCACAAGTGTGAGGCTGAAGAGACTGTAGGCAGATCTAGGAACATGAGAAACGAGTTTTACAGAAAACTTGAACAACTGAGCAGACGAGCAACTTTCATTCGAGGGATGCCTATACAGCCACCTCCTTGATATCAAACCAAAGGCAAAAGAACATTCCAAGATAGGAACCTAAATATTATCACTGGCTTGTGAAATGTCAAATTCAAAAGCCTCAGCCCAGACACGGGTTGCTGTCTTTGAGATGGTACTAAACCCAGCTATCCCATATGGTGGATGCTTCATGCACACAGCCCAATTTTTACATATGCAGGAGCTTGCAACCAGCAAGCAGGAAGAAAAATCATCAAAGTCTTTGGAATGGGGACAGATAGCAGTTCTGCTCAAGACACGGTGTTTATTGAACATCTAAGATCACTGCCATGCAATCACTATCTAGCTCAGAGAAGAATATCTACCCTTTCTTACAAGACTGTCCAAACCGTACCAGAATGAGCTGTGACTGACAGGAAGATCCACCCTGCGTACCTTGCAACAAGTTCTAATGGCATGAAATTGCACTCACTGCTTGACTACCGAGCTACATTCAAGTGTTTTGATTTCTAACATTACTAGTACATCTAAATTGTTTCAGAGAGTTCAAACAAAGCAAGGCATTAGGCCTAGTTCCCAGTTAAAATGAAATGAATGAATAAAATTGCTTTAATTAAAATTAATTGCTAAATAAAAATACTAGGCATGCTTAACCCCTGGGGTTCACAAAACCACCTTCTTTCCTGGCAGGTGAACTTGCTAATTCAGATTAAATTCTATGACTGCTTCAGGTAGGCATTTCAGGTATTGGGGAAGTGTTCTGCTGAGATAAAAGACTGATCACTGATTAGCTGTAACGTTTCCAAACTTATGTGATGGACTGATGTCAGCCAAGAACCCCCTGATTTTCACCAACTGATGAAAGCATTCCATCACCAGTTTCAAGGGGCCTCTGAAAGCAGAAGATACAAGGTTTGAGTGCCATGTTGCTTTAGTTCCTTAAGCAAGCAGCAACTTCATTTCTGTATCCTTCAGAAATTTAAATGCCTTCTATGGGGTAAGAGGTGACAGAACCTGATAGGGATAAACAGTGCTTCTGACATGCAAGCAGTATCAGAAATCAAAATCTATTATAATTTGAGAAGTCTCTGCACACCAAGAGGGTAATTATGCTTACGGCAGAAACATGCTTGTTTTATCTAAGCCTTTCCAGCTATTTATCCAGGTAAAAGAGAAAAATGAGGCAACACAAATCTGCCCTCAACAGCCAACTTTGCTGCAACATGGAAAAATCCTAAGTTTGGGAACTGAAACTTCCTCTTATATTGTGTCATTCATTCATTGCCATTCATTATCAGAAGCGTTTGGTTCTTAAAGCATCAAGGATATGCAATATTCCAAAAGTCATTCTAAGACAGAACAATTTAAAGGATTTACTTGTTCTACAAGAGTCTGCTGATCAAGTCATGATGATAAAATTATTTCATCTTAGTCAAAAATTCCAGGGAGATCTCTGGTGCAGACTTCTGAATGAAGTACCACCCGAAGTACATCATCAAGGCTGATATTACCCTTAGTTCATGATGAACTTTTCATAAAGCTGTGAAAGCATTTTATAACACAGTAAAATTCCTAAAATAATGGTAGAGAAAAGAGAAAATGAGCAGAGAAAAAGCAGAGTTGAAGAAAAAAAAAATTGATTAAATTGAATTGTTACTGACTGATTTTTTAATCTACCTACACAGCTGAGGAAAAATTCTTGGGTTTGAATTGGGATACACAGTCTTCCATGGTGCAGATGCTCATGAGAAGAGGGAGAAATCTGGATTCTGAAATCAGGTAGGTGTATTACATTCCCTTGTGTTAAAGCATGATGAATCTGGAAGAAGTGACTTAGTATATACGACTAAGAATGTTCACCCTAACCTCTTGGGTTTAGATCTACTCTGTTACTCCTTAAATTCGGTAGTAACACATGCACATGTATGGAACAGCCAAAAAAACTGACAGAAATATGAGCAATACAGATTTATATTACACATCTATGTGTACATATTCATGATAATTCAGTCTTTCCCTAAAATTACTCATTTTAGCTCACAGAAATCAATAATGTAAGAAAAGTATTGACAAGTTACGAAAGCTTTACAGTAATGTGCATCTGACAAAGATGATATGCAATAATTTATAAATTTATTGCAAAAAGTATCACACATATTGATTGTCCCATATCAAAGTATAGCTAAGGTTTCTCAATAAGGAAAAGAAACTCTTCAAGTTTTTATCTTGCAAAGCTAAGTATGGGCTTTTACAAGAGAGCAAATATACGAAAACCAGCATGGTTTACAAAAATAAAACAAGCCCCAGCTGAAAAAGTCTTAAAAAATAATCATAATAAAATATTAAAGAATAGCTAAAAATTACTAGAAACAAGGCCTTGCTGCCACAAGACTCACCTGAAAAAATCTTCCAAAAAATGTCAAAATAAAGTATTAAATTACTGGAAACAAGGCCTTTAAACTTGGCTTTGTTTTGCTTTTTATTCGGGAGGCATTGTTAACAAGCTATAAACAGCATGAGTACAAAAGTCACTCTATAGCGGTATCTTTGCCAAATTCTGTTCAAATTAACCTTTCATAGGGCATTTATAAACAATTTACCTTTTCAACAGGGCGTTCAGACTAAAGAAACACAAGGGGTTTAAGCAGATAAGCAACTGGTGCACAAACTACTCCCACACTGTCACTACCCTTACAGCGCATTTTACATAACCAATGAACACAGACGAAAGTATTCTTAAAACGAACATCAACATAATGCCCTTGGTTATCACACCAGTTCTACAATTATTAGCTGCTGGGCAGCAACTTGCCAACAGAGCTTTGTCTACCAATAGCCCAACAGTAATAAATGAAGAGGGGTGATCCTCGCTGGGCTGCAAGTACCCCCACACCCCAGCACAGCAGTCAGTCATTGTTCTGTTCCAGCCGAAAAAAATCTCAGTGACACCAAAGGGAATTACATTTCCCAGTGGCTTCATCATATTAATCTTAAAGAAGACACAGCAGGACTTTATGAAAAGGCATTGAAATGTTATGAGTTTTGTAAAAATGCAGCTTACTATGTTCTGTATTTCTAACTTTTCATGCTTTCAAATAAAACCAGTTACAACAGACATGGCGAGTATTTCAGTAGATAAAAAATACATGTACTACCAAATTGGCATTATAAACTTAAACCTAAAATCCCAGAATAATAGCTAAAAGGCAAACAAATACAAGGAAGTTCATATGTAAAGGTGTCCCCTATCTGTGGGGTGCCAGACAATCCCAGCCCTACCCTTTATGCAATCAGAAGTTTACATGACTATAATTGTACCTTGAAATAAATTAATACTTTCCTTTAACTTACTGTATCAAGTACTAACATTATGAGTTCAATGTGTACACAGAGCCAAATGTACTGAAAGGTTTTCTAACTCTGTGTTCTCAGACAGAAGTCACAGCTTTGACTTACTCAAAATTAAGCAGACATTAAAACTTAAAGTATCTTAATATTTAAGATCTCTGAATCATACAAAGAACTTCTAAAGACAGTATTTCCTTTTTTTTCTGTTGCAATTGTATAAGACTGACAGTTAGAATAGAGGAAGAAAAGAGCTTTACCAATCAATAACATTTTGACCATAACTCTTGCTTGAAAGCATCATATCTTTTGGCTATTCTGCTAAATGTTCAAAAATTAGGCAGGTTTTATAGAGCATTTTTGTTTGGTTATACTGATTAGACCACGGTAACAAGCTGAATTTTTCAAAAAAATAATGCATAAGGCCTAACTTTGACTAGAATCTTTATTCTAGGATAATTGCAGCATTACATAAAGAAAAAAATCCATGGTTAAGGATAATTTAATACAGGTATAGTTTTCTTTTCATATAAAATTTCTTCATGACTGCTACAGAAGCTTTAATTTGTATTATTACATGCAGTCCATTACCACAGTCATGTTAATGATGAAAATAATATGACGTTGACAGTTGGGTTTATAAATTCATATTTAAAATAATTTCAAATTGCTAAGATATTCTAAATGGTAATAACATTAGAATTGTGATACAGTAATTTTAATCTTAAATAGATAATGAAAAAATTTAGAAGCCTGTATAAGGTAATGACACAAGTTACAAAATAAATACTTAAACAAAATTTGGCTAAAAATTTTGCCACTGATGATCAAAACCAGGGACAAACAAGCTTTGTAATGCAGTCACTTAACCCATCTAGTCACCCAGTATCAAAAGAGAAAGCACTGACTAACAGCTGATAAATACACTGATGTTAAAGACAGATTTTTATACGAACATTTGAAATAAGCAGGATAAGCAGGATCACATCTTGGAAGGCTACGTAACAGTTAGAAGTAGATAAATGGTTTGTTTTGCAAAAGAGATATACTAGGAAATGTGCTGCTCCAGCTATGATGTGGGAATGAAGAACAACTTTATACATCTGAAAACAGAGTAAATGGATTAAAACAATAATAAAACTTCACTATCACAGTGAAATTTTTCAGATGCTGGTGCAGAATGAGCTTAATGGGACTCAAATTATTGTTTGACAACAACTACCTAGCAAGGTCATCTACACACAATAAACAAATGTTTACAAGTCATGTTTATCCTCCCACTTCAGGGGCCGACAATGAAACTTCTCTGATGTGCAGTGTGTTCTATAGTTATGAGACAAATATCAAAAGATTTTTACATTTGTCACTTACTAACTGACCACTTGTGAGACAGAGCATCATGTGACATAAACCACCAGTTTGATCAGTTATAGCAAATTTAAGTTCGAGGAAATTCTGCGAAACAACAGTTACAAGTAAGTTTAGTATAAGGCAAAGCCATGGTTCTTTTCAGGTGAGGAGTATGTAGCATGAAAATTAGGGTTAAGAATACGTCAAGGAAACCATTGCACCACACAAACCCACAGCCTTAGCTTCTTCTATCTTTTTCAAGCACTTCATATGCAAATACGTATTTTGACATGATATACAGAATCTGCTACAGTGTTCACTTCTGTCAAGTTATGAACTTCATGGTTCATCTCCTGTTAAAATGGGGTTTAATAAGAGTGCTGACTTTACAAACAGTTATGCAATTATTTGAAAGACCATCCCAAAATTTAAAATACGATGTACTATTCAAACTCAAGGCTTATGAGGTCTCAGTAGTTAAAATTAGTTGCAAAATAGTGATCCTAAATGGTGAACACAAACCCACCCTCTTTGACTTTTTCATTAAAAATGAAAAATTTGTGAAATTAAAATTTTAATATGCCAACTTAACATTTAAAATAATTCAAAATAAGATCAACACTACGCACAACAAACTACAAGGAAGAGGTAACAAACAGGAAATACTTGGAAAAACACACTACCGGGATATATAGAAGTGAAAGCTTCCCCTCTCCCCATCCCTTTTCCTTCAAAAATACATACCTGCTGAATGTGTCTACTAACTCGTCTCTGAGGTTGGTAGATTAACCAAGTATACAGGACTGGATCAACATTAATTGCTAATCCTTGTACACTGGACAAGAGAACGGCACCTGCACACCATAGAAAAGAGAAAAAAACGTGAACTACCTTCTCAAGAATCTCCTTATATGTATTCAGTTTTCTTGCACACAAGTCATCTTTAATGCAGACTTTTGTTTGGCTTTGATTTACATATATAATAAATAATAATACTTAAAGCATAAACGTCAATAACTTACTCAAAGTGAGAAACTTACCAGCACTACTTGTGTTAGGGATATGTACACATAAAAAAGATGCAGCAACTTGCATTTTGATTTTGTTTATTACAATTTCTTGTCAGAAAAATGCTTGTTTTCACAAAATTGCTTGTGTAACTGAATACACACAACACCTTTCCTCAAATTCTCAGCCAACATTGAAACTCTGCAAAAAACGAGTCAATAAGAGCCTTGACAGAAAGGGAAGAATATAATGCATGACTCTCCACAGCCTCAATTAAAAAAACCCCATGGTCTAGGACAGTGAGTTCTTTTAATAAAGACAAGCCTACTTTAGGCTAGTGCTCTGCCCAAAGCTCAGGACAAACATTTTTCATGTAAATATGGTCATGAATATTCTTTAGAGGATGACTGAGGCAAAATAAGGCAAATTTTTTAACTCTGACAACACTGGCAGCCTCCATACTGTGAGCTCTCAGGATTTTCCTAAGCTTTACAACACATCTTATTTTCTTTAAATCTCACTTTCTAAGACCCCGGACAAGACGGCTACTTTATTTCTTAAAAGTAAACTTCTAGTTTTCTTATGTTTGTGAAGAAAAACTTACATGGAAAATGTTAAGGCTCAAAATAGGAGAAAAACTATCTCAGTACCCAGAAATGTTAGCACATACATCAAACCATGCATACTAAAACCCAGTTTATGAAGCACTATCTCCATTAAACCTGTATTAAAAATCTGATGATACATTGGTGAGGCTTTTTTTCTAACAGTACAGACAATGTATCTATTGCAGCAGGACAATTAGAGCTGTACAATTCAGAAGCAAAGGGGTTAATGTAATACAAAGGTATCAATTATAATGAAAAAGTGTGGCAAGTAGTAGTAGGCAGTTATCTTTTCACATAACCTTTGCAATTTTATTACAAATTAATAAATGAAATAATTAAATAAATAACAAAATAAATTTAAAACAGAAATCCTGGTTACTGGAAGATCCCAGCACCAAATTCCACAGAATTACAGTAGTTCTATAAAACCAAGAATCATAGTTCCTAAAACAATATATACTACATTTACTCTGCGGTATATAATGTAATTATGCAGCAATCTGAATTTAATAATAAATTCAAATACATTCAGAAAGCTTGACACACAATTCAATGTACTTTCCAAAAAACAGTAAAAACATGTGCCTCAAAAGACACATCAGCAAAACTGTAAACGGGAAATTAATTTTAAAAATATAAGTTATGAGTTTATTGTATATAACAAAATTTTAAAACCAGCCGAATCCCAGATGGCAGAGGACCCACCAGCCTGGGGTGACACAAGCAAAGCCTGATAAGTACAATGGGAAAATGCCCATCAAGAAATACACGATGATAAATCATCTGCCTAGCATCGGCTTGGAGCTGGAACACACACTGTGAGGAACTCCTATACACAGACTAATCCATGTGAGCTGAAGGTTTTAAATGTCAGTAGTAAACCTTAGAAATAAATCTGCAGTTAAAGGAAAAGCCAATGTCAAGCCTAAAGGGGTAACATGCAAGTAAGAGCACATCCATTGTGGCAGGATGTGCAGGAAACCAGAAAAAGGAAGCAGAAGGTAACAGAGGATTGATAAAATATATGCTACAATCATTATCTTTTATAAGATACTTATATGCCAAAGTAAAAGAATCCTGCATCTTTAAGAGACACTGCCTGTTGTCAGCAATACTTAATGAAAGGTTTAATGTATATGTGATATGACAAGTGGGAGACAGACCTCCCAATGAGTGCAGCATAAAGTCAGCCTACAGGCAAAGTCAACAGAAAATCCAACATTTTTAGCAGACTCCTGAGAAGAAAAATACGGTGTTACTGTAGCACATCATTCTAATAACTTAACATAGTTTCTTAATTACTGAAAAAAAATAGCTACAACTAGGAAGTTCAATGCAATTAAGTCAAGCTTTGAATTGAAACTCTCTTTTCCCTTCAATCAAGTCAACACTAGCACAATCCCATAAAATTCTTCAGTAAGGCCACACAAATAGTAAACAGTTTTCCAGTTGTCTTTTGATAGCTTGTATCTCGAATATAAAAAAAAAAAAACAAAAACAAGCAAACAAAATAAACCCAGTACAAATACTCAGATAAGCAGTTACATTATTTGCCTTTCAATCTGACTGTCAGGTAACTTCGACTTCCTAAGCCACTTCTGTCACACTAAATTACTGAAATTTACTGCTGTGTTTGTTACTCAGCCACTATATTTAAGGGCAGTTTAATCACCTATGTAAAGTTGTTTTCTGTGTAACAGCTTTCTTCAAAATCAGTATCTAGTAAAAAAGTTTCTCAGATTTGCCTCCTGTTTTCATGCCAAGAAGTAAGAATCCTCCCCAGTTTTTAAGGAACCTCTCACTGATTTGAGGATCAAGCTTGAAGGTGGCAGCAGACTCCTCACATGCCTAAAAAAAAAAATTAATTCCTATTCTGTGTCCGTCAAAATGCAATGCTCAAGTTTCCTGGATTTCATTAAGATTGTGCAGAACTTTCTTTTCTTCCCCTCCCCTTTTCTCCTTTTAATTAAATTTACATTTCAGAAAAAAGCAGACCTTAGTCCCATAGCATACTAGGGTTTCCTTTCCAGATCTCAGTTCTGGCCAGAGTTATCTATTATACCTATCTACCAACAGATTTGAAAAATAAGTATTGGACCCAACACCGTGTAATCTTTAACGTTTGAGAATTTCCTGAGTCATTATGTCATTTGCCAGGCTCAGCTTGGGCAAAAAATTTCCTTCTTTCACAAATTCCCACTCTTTCCTGAAGGAACAAAAGATCGGGAGGCTGCAGGCAGGCAGAGGAGGACGACGAACGGAAGGCAGCAGAGCACAGTGATGCTTGGCACTCTCATCCTGTGGATGAGCTTCCTGACGAGACTCCTTGGATGATGACAGCTGCAACAACGTCACTTTCCTTCCCGTGGGATGGGGGCCTGCAGAAGATAACTGGGGCCTCCTGCTTGGGTTGGCTCTGCTGCCACCTCCTCCCACTTGGAGTGCTAAGCATAAGCTGCTGGAGAAGCAGGGAGGACAGGGGTCACTAGTCTGGGGCTCTCTCCATAGAAACTCAAGGGAAAAAAAACAAGTGGTGAAAAAAGAGAATGTGGTACACTTCTGGTGAAGTGGAAGAGGACACCCTCCCTGGGGACACAGCTGCAAAGAACAGAGGCCAGAAGTAAAGGCAGGATAGGTGAAATACAGCAGAGTTCAGCAGTAGAGTTGTGGAGCTGAGGAGTGCTCAGTCATCACAAAAGAACACGAAAGGGCCTCAAATACCAAAGAGAAACAAGAAAAGGATGAAGGAAGCAGGACAATGAAAGATGAATGTGGAAGTGAATGAGCACTTTGGGAAGGAGAAGGGAGGTGGCAGCCCTTGGAAAAAAATGCTTTTTGGAGATGCACAAACCTTGTGAAAGATTAAACTGCATTACCGAGTCACTCCTAATAATTCGGAGGAAAAAATTACTAGGAAGAACAGACCATAAATATTCTTGCAATTTATGCACCTGAAAATGAATTTTTGCAACAGTAAAGGACCACCCTGGCATAATTTTTTCCAAATTCTGCTCTGTGTGTGCGCAGTATCCAAACACACCTTAATGTTATTTCCAGTAAAAACTTTCAGTAACACATTTCAGAAAGCCCCCTATAAAATGAACTGAAAAACCTGTACGGGAAACTGAAGTTTGAGTTGATGTACATTTTCTGTAAGGGACGGATCACAAATATGAACAAGTGGAATGACCTACAATACCAGCTAATTCCGACAAGCTTTGTATATTTTTTGTAACTAACTTAAGAAATACTACACCATCTTGCTATACAAACTGCACCATGAATTATTTTAGCATTGAGCACTCACAACTCCTAAATGTCTCAGGACACATGAAGGATACATAGATGCTAACAGGTTGAGTTAGCATCATTAATTTAGTATTCCATTATTTTAAACGATACCTGAAAGAAGAAATATTTTTTTTACTTTTTTTCTTACTGTTTTGAAGGGCATTTTCACTAAGGCATACTATAAAAATGCAGATCTGACACCCAAGTGCAGAGTTCTATTTTATAAAAGTATATAGGTAACTAATTCTTTCTGCTAGCTGACTCAAAGCAGATGCATTGTAAATCCCTAAATGTGGAAATATCTTAAAGGAAAAAGACTCCTCTCTACTACTCTGCTTACTGCCAGTACTGCTGTGGCTCACTTACCCACATTCCAAATAAGCTTTACCAATTAGTTATCCTGTGGCACCACAGCCATTTTCAGTAACATCCCAAAATGAAGAATGAGAGCTGAAGAGTTAGAAATTGCAGTTACATAGCAAAAAAATAATCAAACAACTTTGGTCTAGTTTGGAATATCAAGGACAAAGTTGATACGACTCTTGCAAAATACTCAGCTTATCTAAGAGACACTGTCCTGCATTTCATCCTGAATTGCTGAGTCAGACAAAGGAAACAGACACTTCAAGCCACATCAAAGTTTATGTGACTGTGAAAATTTATTTTTACGTTATAGCTGCTACAGTAAGTTAATAAATTTTGTCTAACTACTGAAGTATATGTCTGCATGTCTCTCTATTCAAGATTGACTTGAATGCCTACAGATGTAAATATTATCCCAGTTTTATCTCAGAAAAAACCTCCAAATCTACTGTAATTGCATAGAGTTTTACACTCACCAAATGCTTAAAATAACTCTGAGATCAGTTAGTTTAGTTGCTTAGACCAATATTAGAACATTTCACTAAAATGAAAGTAGTGGGCTAACACTTTCCCACAAACTAAGGCACTTTGGTCTGTAATATCAAACACAGTTCCCTCCTACAAGTTATTCTTTGCCCAAGAATACATACCCCCACAATATTTTAACTTTTTTTTTTTTTTTAATTAAAATAGCTTTTGATATTCAGAAACTTTCACTAAGAACATACTTCTACTGCTATCGTGACCTTCTAATTCCTACTGAGGTTTATAGCAGAAAGCCATTTTTAAAAAAAAAGAGGTCAACATCATTATTTTTATTTCAAAAACAGAGAAAGTGAGGCAGAGAACTGCAGTTATTAAATCACACAGCAGCACCCAAGGGTAGACTTCAGATGTTAAAGTTATGTGCCACAGCTAAGTGCCTACTGTAGCTAATAGAAAAAAATAAGTGTATGAGTCCATCTTGTGTTAATCATAACTAAATCAGACAGGCCTAATTTCAGTTGAATGTTCTGATAAGCCATCATATCTTTTTAAAGAAAAAAATATCCTGTCTTTATCTATATATATACCCAAATGCTCACAAATGCTGAATTATAGAATTATGACATAGAAGTACACTCAAAGACGAAACATAATAAGGCAAAACACAAAAACTGCTGCATACACTGGTTAACACAAAGTGCTGTACTGTAAGGCATCATTTTTCAATGTACAAGAAGACACATATCTGCAAATCAGTCTGAAGCAAGCCATATCAAATCAAGGTATGGACAACAACCTTCAGTTATTTCATACCACCTCTGATGTTAAGAATGGAACTAAGTCCCTTTAGCATTTTGTCTTTTTTACTGACTAAAAACTTTGTGACATGCTGAGATGAAATTTTTTACAAAAATGCTAGAATATTCATATTTAACTTGTGTGCTGCATGTTTGTGAAACAAACAAAAAGAAAGTTATCTTGAAAGGCTGCTTTGTTTTCAAAAATCATTTGAGCAAAACTTTAATTTCCTTTAGAGAATATGGTGATGTGGGTTCAGGGAAACAGTTTAATAGGCAGTAAAGATCAAGAAAAAAAGAAAATATGTAGGCAGCTGTAGTATACAGAAATATCAGCTTTATTTAAATGATTACTGAATCATCTCTATGAAAATGTAATGGCAATATTCCTATGCTGAGCTGCATAGCACCTCTTCCTTAATTCTACAGTTTTACTGCAAGAAGGTCTCACACAAGTATCATTTCCTCCTGTTCATTTTTAGGTCCTGTTTATATATTTAACCATCACACTTACTATTCTGAAAAATAAAAAGAAACTGAGAAACTCTAAATTCAACTGACAGAAAGGACTAAACAGACAGAAAGAAAGGATATAGTAGAAGGACTTCAAAACCATATTGTCAGCGAGTATAGAAAATTTGAATGCTTTTGAAAACATGAAATGTTTAGAACACTTTGTTTTATTAATAACAGAATACGGAAAAATATAACATTTGAGTTGCCCAGAGAGCTGTGTTTCCAGTCAGACACTGCAGGGTGGCCTGAATTGAC
Organism: Rhagologus leucostigma; assembly: GCA_013397725.1. Lineage (NCBI taxonomy): Eukaryota > Metazoa > Chordata > Aves > Passeriformes > Rhagologus > Rhagologus leucostigma. The sequence goes on along the minus strand of VZTD01001256.1, from coordinate 784,296 downwards.
TTGAAGCAGAGGCTGTTAATGGACACTGTGCTACAAAAGCAGGTATTCAGAAACCCAGTAATAGAAACTAGCAGTTTACAAAGGTTTCTACCAAAGTCCAGTCCCTTTGTCTTTTCCTCCTGTAGTCCCACTAGAAAACCAGCTACTAGTCACTGTTATAAATCTGATCATCAGTCTCACTCTCAGTCCTTAGATTTGATCATTCCTGATCAGGTTTTCAAAATGCTAACAAAGGCTTGAGAATTTTAGCTTGTTTAGCTCTCTGACAAATGAATTCAGACACATGTTGCAAGGTCAAGGCTGTTTCTTTCCATTTTCTGTATGGAACAGGTACCACTTACAGCTACTCTTATGGATCAAGAGGAGACTACATTCCATTAAAGTAAGAAGTTGTTTGGAGCTCTGAAGAAACTATGAGGCAATTTTCCTAATTTTTTGTTTTCTCTGGCTGAGACTTCCTCAGTCCCATTTTAAAGGCTGTTGTGGCTATTTTTTCATGTTACAAAGATTTTTAGTCTCACTTGTAAAACACAATAATTCCAAGGAATGGATGAACTACTGAAAACAGACATTCTCAAGAACATTAGAAACAAAATCTTCATATGGATGTTTTATCAAGAATTTTTCTAATTCCTTTATTTAATGGACTGAAACTAGACATCAGAGGAGTCAGGCAACAAATCCCTTCTTCCAATTTGATCTCAGGAGTCTAGTATTACTTTTGGATGATTCTCTATTCTGCAAAAAATTTTTGAAAACTTTAGTGATAAAATAAGAAATAGTATGGCTCAAACCTGGTGTCTTAGAGAATCAACAAGTACAAAGCAGATTTAGTTATGTAGTCTACTGGAATTCCCTACAAAAATTCTACAAGCTGTTTAATCATAGGTTTTTAAAGAAACTAGGCTATATAGAAGGGATAAGAGAGAAAATTAAATAGATAAATCACAGAACATGCTGAGCTGGAAGGGACCCAAAAGGATCATCAAATCCAACTCCTGACCTGGCACAGGACACCCCAAGAATCACATAATGTGTGTGAGAACATTGTCCAGACGCTTCTTAAACTCTGTCAGGCTTGGTGCTGTGACAGCTTCTCTGGAGAGCTGTTCCAGTCCCCAGCCACTCTCTGGGTGAAGAACCCTTTCCTGATATCCACCCTAAACCTCCACTACCTCAGCTTCCTGCCATTTCCTCAAGTCCTGTCACTGGTCTGAGACAGGGTGAATTATTTAGGAGAAAAGAAACAGTCATAGGCAAACCTGGTAATTTTTACTATGGAAAAAGGCAGAGCCCTGAAGGGACCTGAGCTGCCCAAGCCATTAGAGAACATCAATGTGGTGACCAGCTCTGCTCAGTTATCCAGAAGAACCACAAACAGTGCTGACCCAGGAACTCCCAAATATCCCACCTGACTCAATATAGACGAACACACTTTTCCTACTGGTATTGTTGCCTCATATCTTCACATGTAATGATAACTGAGCTGACTACTTTGCCTAAGAAAACATTTCTTTTTATTCTAGAAAAGCGTTAGATCAACATTCAGTAGGAAGGAACACACAAACAGAAAATATCATCTATGCCACCACATAAATGCATTGTGTACACAGATACTGAGAAGACTGCATCCACCTCCAGTTAGCCAAAAGGCTCAGTTTTAAGCATTCAAACCTGCAAACTTCTGTTTCACAATACCATTTATTCAGTATTTATTTTCCCCAATTCACTCTACGCTCCATGCCAAATGCATTATACATTCTCCAAATCCCAGAGCAGAAAGCACAGAAATAAAAAGTATACACATGTACTGGTTAAAAGATTTTCTTTTCATCATTTTTAAGTGATTGCCTATTTACTATAGTCAACTCCAAAGCAAATGGGTTTTGAAAATCTCCAGGTCCAAACCACTTGGATGTGGACCTCAGACACAAGGTGCAATGTCAGAACCTCTTCAAAAGGAAATATTATTTGTAGGTTTTTATCGTTGCATTATTCTAGGTATGTGTGAATACAGTTCTGTAAGTACCACCAGAAGCTGCACTTTACAGGCAGTTTACACAGACGTTACTGATGAAGATACCAGAGTCTCCACATATGCAACAAACAAATTCTAATCACTGTAGACAATTCTGCAGAACAGTTTATTAAAAAAACCCTCCAAAGTCCATGCAAACTTCTGCACAGAGAGCTTCAGCTAAAGGCCAAAAGGCCATGGAGAGGCAAGCCACTGAGAAAACGTGTGTCAATGGACAGAGACCTCTTGAAAGGGAGTGAGGGGAATAATATTTTGACAGAGCAGAGTCTCAAAGCGATCTTAAATAGGCTAGGTTTGAAAGAATTAGTCATACAGAACCATTCTATATATAGACTATATATCTATATCAGATATAATAGGCAGAAAATAGCTGAGGTCTGCTCCAAGGCTCTGAAATCATGGGAAATAGATATTTGCTGGAATACTTGATACCACCCATGAGCCAGCAGGGAAGAGAGGACCACATATCATCACCTCTAAATTAATGCAGAGAATAGTATCAGTCATGATCCAAATGTATTACTCTTAGCTAAGCTGTGAGAATGCCTAATAATCTCTCTCAAGTTTTCTACTATGAAAAACGGCAGAGTGAGACTTAACTAAATTTACAAATTATGATTTCTATGACCTTTAGGCAGTTAACTGTGCACCACAATATACATAACCTCATTGGTAACAGAACTGCATCCTCCCTCTCGCTACGACTGGATTGGTAGAGTGCTACCAGACCTTTTCTTTGACTGTGACACAACATTATAGCAGGATTGGAAACTAATGATCTAGTTAAAATGAGTAATGCTGCAATATATCTCCTTCTAAGTGATTTTCAATACAACCTTCAGTTATATACTTTTAAAATACGGATTTTAAACTAAAACCAGCAAATTCTCTGAAAACTGCCAAGTTTCTTAATACAGTTCAGCTTCTGCATTTATAAACACCTCACTATCATCTGCCAAAACTGTATTTTGCAATTTCTTACTGCAGTATGCTTCTGGGAATTGCAACAGGATTCTTCCCCTATGGCAACCAAGGGAGCATTTTCATTCCTTCTTTAGCAGTTGAACATTTGTAATGTTGTGACTATGGATACCAACTGGTCTTGCACTTTGAGTTATAAAACTGAAATCTTTTCAGCAGTAGATGCCTCATGTGCCTCCTTTTAAAAGTAATTTGAATAATGTAGAGCTGCGGTTTCCGTTTCCTTTTTTCTTAAACATTACAGCTTCTCAGAGGCAACAGAAAACACATAGATGATTCCACATATTTCTGAGATGCTCAGTTAAAACAATGCACCCAGAGGCACAGAGGCTGAGGAAAACTAACGTCATTTAGAAAGGCAAGCAAGATTTACAGTAGAAATTCCACATAAGGTTATGCTTTTCTGTAGCAGTAATGTAAGAAAAGGAAAAAAAAACACCTCTATATATCTTCTAAATAGGAAGTCCTAATTAATTCATATATTCCTTTCTATTGCTTAAGACTTCATGCTTTATACCAGTGATTTAAGACTGAAATAAATAGCATATAAATGAGTTGCCAAACAATGAGCTTGGATAAAAATAGCTACAGTGTGTTATACTGTTGAAGTCATGACACTGCAAGGTAGGTAAAGTTACACAGGCAGTTCAGCCATAAACTTTTTTTTTCTTTTCTTTTTTTGATACGTGCACTTCAACAGAAACTTGATACACACGGCTCAAGTTGAAAGCAAATGTTTTCTTTAAAAAAAACAACAACTTTGAAAAATATGAAATCTGTACTGCTTGGTTACTCAATGGGAAAGATATACAAGTCTTACATACTATGAACATAAAATGGGCAAATTTCCTAAAGGACAGTCAATCTCGGTCCTTTTTGCAGTTGCTACCTGCGTAGGCAATGCTTTCAAAAGTATTTGCGAATTACAGTACACATACATTAAAAAGATATTTAATCAAATGTGTACTCAGTTTACATAAATAAGGCCACTTACATTTTAGAGGCACACTTATTAATATCATATAAACTTAATTCCAAATTTGAATGAAATGGCACAAGTGCATTAAAGAAAATTTGATTTTGAGAGTACCACTTTCATAGACCTACACCTGTCATGTAAAACCAAAAATCCTTCATCAACTTACGAAACCGACACATAAGAAAGGAGAGAGGACAGATGAGCATCTCCACACACACTGAAATGGTTGTAACAAGAAACAAACAGGCAAGGACTAACTGACATCTCAAATGTAGAAATAATTCTATTCACACCTACAACAGGGGAGACAGCTTCAGAAGGTCTTGGGAATGTATTGCAGTTTCAAGAGATTTCAGAAAGAAGATTTCAAGTAAACTACATGACATATCAGAGGTTCTTTTCAAGATATACAGTGTACTATTAAATGAAAATTGCCCACACAGCATATATACCAAGAAAAAAATGCCCTGTTGCTGCATATTGTGAAGTTCTCTAAAATTCTGATTGAATTTACCAACAAACATGTTCAATGCATAGAGCACAATCTGTATTCCTCACTTCCAGTTTTGTCTGTTATTTTTCTAACATTCATCTAGGATGCTAGTAAACTCATCAGAATAAATAGCTTTCCATCATATAATCTTCTTGTAAATAAAAAAAATCTAAAAATAGATAGTTATATATTAATCCCAGATTCAGTCATGTCTACATTAAATACAAAATTGTGCCTTTACAATCGATTTTATGCCTTTTTTATAGATTTTATGCCTTTCTAGAATATCGTCCTATTTACTGACTACAATGAAGAATTTATATGAGATATTCTCTAATTATTTGGTAATTTCCTAAACTAGTATTTATGCTACTAGAAATGTCCAATAATTCAAACTGAATGCTACAGATACAGATTAAAGAAGAACCTTAGCTGGCCAGAGAAAAGCCCACCACAGGTCTTTTACAGAGATTAAGCAATTAATGTTAAAAATGTCAGAAAAGCAAGCAACCAACACAAAGCACCAACACGAGTAATACTGGAGGAGGCTGTTGCTCATCCTGCCTTTATGACTGAGGGCTTTTTGGAGTATTTTTACAGTATTTTTATAAATTAAAAAAATCTTTCCATTCATGAAGGTTCCCAGGTAAACGTACTAAAAATTCTGAATTACTGAAGTAATTTTCTCAATAATATAATGAATGTCACTATGGTCACCAACAGACAAATAATAAACATGTCTTTACAGTCCATACAGAGGGCAAAAAAATCAAAGGATTAAGTTAAATGTGATGTTTAAATCTTCATGGAGCAGTACAGCATAAATTTCATGACGTATTATTTTAAAAAAAATCAGTGAAAGATAACATTCAGAATATCCTAAAAGATATCCAGATTGCCAAACTAGTTTATTAGAAAAATTACTTTTTTCTTTTCCTGAAACAATGCTGTGAGCCTCCAACACAGCCAGCAGAAAAAGTAACTTTGTTTTTTCACATCAGAAATTAATGCACAAAACTGCAAACAAAGCCAAAGTTTGTGCAGTTCATTTCTACCAGCAGTGAATGGGGAGATAATTATTTAACTTTTCCTATTTTTACAAAATCATCATTTAGTTGACGTAGAAGCTATTCTGCTCAATACCATTATGTTTGTGAATTTGGAACATACAATTAAGGTCAGCTGTTAAGATAAACGTTTATAAAGATTCAGAAGTGCCAAACATGATGCATCCAAAAAACTGAAAAACCTTGTATATAACCTCATTTTCTTTTAAGCTGAAATACACATTTTTACACGGTGTTAAGACTTATGAATGGTATCTTCCCACTCATGAGGATCTAAGAAAGGCTAACTAATATTTTTGAATTATAGAAAATCTGTATTATATTAACTATGGATAATATATATTAAAGCATTCATTGTATTATGTAAACATACCTATTTTCAAATCAATTTTTAACCTCTTCCACCTCTGCTAAGCTTTTAAAAAAACATTGAAACAAGGTAAATTTTAATTGATTACATACATTTTGATTAATAAATCCAAAATTTTGTTTAATTAAATCAATGCTTTAAATTCATGCTTAGCTAGATGGAGAACAGGAATTTTACTTTCACTTTTGGGCTTGAGTGAATGGTTCTCCTCATTCATAATATAAAAAACACTGTCTAGTTGGCTATTACTTAAAAAAAAATTATTATTGTGTTTTAAAAGTACATAAACTTCTCCAATATGGGCACTAGAAAAACACAGGTAAGGAAAATTACAAAACTGTATCTCTTAACTAGGAGAAGTGTAGAAAGCTGCTGTCATACATTTAGGTCACAGTGGGAGTTTTTAAATATGTTGCCTTGAAAAACTGATTTTTAAGTGAAACCAGCTTTCACATTTTTACAGTGTCTTCTGCTAGAGATGTTACAAATAAACAGAAACATGTAACCTTTCATATTATTTTGGCAGTAAGCTGAACACTGCAGCTTTATGATTTTGCAAACCTCATTTAAGATTTTTAGCAAAAAAAGTGTTAAGTAAACTGGATAAAACATCTGCACAAGTGTTATAAGAACACTGAGTTTATTTACAAAGCAAATATTACTGCAGATGGCTAACGATATATCATGTTGTCTTCAGAATACTAATTTTCTAAGCAGATCCAAAAGATTGGGGATGTGCTCCAAAAGAGTGGTATGTGCTCTTGCATCATATTTTACAGATCAGCAAAAAACATACCTGTAAAAACTATTTAGATCAATTTTTCCTGCATTTTTTAGTGCACAAGTCAGACTATTAAAACTAATAAAAAAGAAATTCAATCAGGTAAAAACAGTAAAAAATAAGTGAACAGAGTTCTAAGTAATGAAACATTAAAAGGAACACTTACTTATAGCCATGTCTTAGATACGCCCTGCAATTTTAAATTTTCTGCCTGACACCACATGTTGGGGCCCTATGGGGTCCCTACCATGTAACCATAGCACTATCTAAACAAATCATTTGCTAATCCAGATATGTCAGAGCTGTATCTCTATGCTGGGGCTGGAGAGGTGCCAGTTCTAAAACCAAGAGGCGAACAAAGCAGCGAGCATACTACGGTGTTTCTGTACCTGGAAGAGAAAAGAAAGCTGGCGGATTTTACCTCATCTTTTCTAGTTATTAAGGGAAATAATTCTGACCAGCTGCTTCTTCCCCAGCTCATTAACCTCATAGTCCTTTATTATGATTATAACACTGCATGTAAAAAACAGAATTCTGGAATAAAATACAGATGTTTATAAAGTCCTATGCCTGTTTACAGCTTTATATTTTGTGATACTAAGTGGATACTTGGCATTTGGGTTGGGATTTTGCATGGGGAAGAACTGTGAGAATATTTAAAGGCCGTTTAAAAGTGACTGAAGTGTATGCATTTAAAGTATGCAGCTGTCATTCAAACAAAACTCTTAGTTTATGCACTAAGTAATTTTAAAGCTTCATTAAATCATGGGTTTAAGAGAACACCAGTTGATAAACACTTCTAACAAAAGAAGCACTACCATACCTGCTGTGTTTCAGTTGCTTCTTTCTCCTTACCACATCATGAATTTCACGTGGAATAAACTTTATCTGCTTTGATACTGTTGCTGCGTAGCTGCTTTCTCCTTTTATGTAAATTTATACCAAATCCAAAGGCTACTAAAACATACACAAATTTTCAGTAGATATTAGTCTATGCTCAGCTATCTCCGGAATGACAAGCTACATGCTAAACAGTGTCCAACTGAAGAACATGACAAGATAGCTCAGAATAACTCTGTTTACTTAGCTCTTTCCAGTCCATGAGAAAAGCAGACGAAGAGTGAATATGACAACCTTTGAAATTTTTGATTTCACGTTCTTATTTTACAGATATATGTAAAGAAAAGAATTTTCCTCTTTTCTTATGATCCAGAGAATTTGTTGGAAAATAATTTCATGTCCTTGATAGCTAGGAATATCCCATTGTTTTTACACACTAACTTGAGTACCTCCTTAATTTATGGAAAATAACTTCTATTCATATCAATCCAGTTGTGTTTGCAATATGCCTTTAGGAAGACTCACAACAGCAATCTGCTACAGTTACAGGCATATTGGAAGCACATTATTTAACGGAATTTGCTCTAAATTCTTGTACCATCAGCTGGAATGCTCCTGTCTGGATTGCCACGAAATCAGCAAAGTACACTGAGTAAGCAAGCACTTTATCGTGCTGCTTGGACTGCTTGGTGGTCATGAGAGCATGTTTACATTAGTGTCTGCATCTGTCAAACCTCAGAAGACCTGACAGCATCCTCAGTTATTTCATTAAAAGCACCTGTTCCTAACACCCTTACATATTCTAAAACAGATGATTTTATGCCAAATTCTATATTAATCCTTTTAATCCAATTCAAAACGTCTTCCTCCACAGCATCAGACCTTTATCACAAGCTGAATGATGATTTTCTGTTTTAACAATCTGTAGTGTGTTTACAAACTTAGAAGAAAGATTATTTAACAGTCTAAAGGATTTGTATTTTTGAACAGTCTAGTTCTTCTTGTTTGTCAATACATTCAGCTACACAAGAGCAGGATAACAGATTTCAGTGGATGCTTATGATTAAAATAGGCTAAACCTGAATTTTATTAAAACTCCCAGACACTAAGAAAAAGGTGTTCCATATTTGAAATAATTCTAATAATTATAAAAAAGAAATACTATGATAGTTGTAATTCAAACACAGAAGCACAGAAAGAGTCAAAGAAAACACAAAAGCAGTATTTAAATGTGAATACAACTGAGTTGTGAGAAAGCAAATGTATCCAATTTCAAAAGACGATAATTTAAGGTAAACATGGATGGCAAGATTCACCTCAATTAAACTGTGACTTTTCTGCATCTATCCTAGGTGTGTATTCATAAGCTGCAATCAAGTCAAATATCTTTAAATATAAAACAGATAGTGTATGAACGTTGTAAGTCTTCTGCCTCAGAAGTATGGTAGAAAGGTAATATACCACTTAAAAATAATCTGTTTTAAACATGTATTTTTTGTCAGATTACAATGTAATGGAATACTAATTTTGCTTAAAAATCAAGGTAAAAAAAGGTTCTCAAACATGAAAGATGAGCGTTTTTAACATCAAAAGAACCTACTGTACACTTCTTTATTAGATATGACTTTTTCACTTAAGCAGAATAAAGCAAATTAATGAATAGATCATCTGTGGATCTAATCTGACTTTTTGTAGTTGTGCCCATATCTTATACTTCCCAGCTGTAGTGGCTAGTGAAGCAGTTACAGGCACTGAAAAAAAGACAGTATTTTAAAGCTGATGTTTTGAACAACTGGTATTTCATGTGCAGCACATTTTATACAATGAAACATTGTGATTATTATAATAACACTATGGAGATAATCCATACCCTATTTACTAATAAATAACCATTTACTAATAAAAATCCACAAATTAATTCAGTCTTGTATTATCCTATAGAAGAACAATAGTTTCTTCCCAACATCACAAAACCACTTAGCATTAACTCCTCTAATATGTTCTATAGACAGATTTTTAATGTAAGAGATACCAGTATTGCTGTAATATCTAGAAATGCTGAGATACAGACTTTCTTTTGATTCTTTGCTTTTATAACTGAAGAGATAACTCTATTTAAAACACTCCTCCAAAATTATATATATATCCCTGTTCTCACAGGATATGCAAAGAGCCTTAGCAAAGACTTTTGTCACAAGAGGTCATCACATTCAGGAAAGGGATGAGAATCCCCCACAGATGCCACTTGAAAAACTAACACACACAGTTGCCAGTACCTTCCGGCAGAACTAACCCATCCTCCCCAGTTGTTCTGGCTATGCCCTCAACTCCCAAGCCCCCAGGTCCACTGGGGAATGCTGGCTGGCACAGATTGTGCAGGAACTTTCCCTCTTGAGTACCAGCAGCCTTCTCGTGCTGACACGCCCATAACTGATACGCCGCCTGCAAAGTGCCTGTGGCAGATTACCCCAAACCAGCCCTACCCCCAGAGAGCTGTTTGAAGGGAACATACAAACTAACTTCCACAGGATATGCAAGAATTCTATCATGTTAGATATCTCACTGTGAATTAGAAAAAAATCATTTATTCTAGCCACAAACTTCATGGTACTCAAGCTTCAGTACAGCAGAGTCAAATAATAAAGTTCAAATGTAATGTACATGAGTATTACATCAAAGTTTATTTTCCTGTCACTACTGCCACATTCAGAAGCAGCCTATAGTTCTGAATGTCTTTTAAAGTATTTTCCATTACTGCAAAATGTTTGTAAATTTTCTCTAAGCTGAAGAATCAAACAGATGGTGTTTTTTGAAGAACTTTCCCCCCATTATTCTGTCATTACAAGGTGAGCACATAGTGTAAATTGATAAATTAGATTTTAAATACTGAGAGAAGCTATAGTCTCCCTTTACAAATATATTATTTTTTTACAGGCATCACAGTTTTCATATTGTCCAATGGAAGCATCAAGATAACACACAGAAGTCCATGATTACTGATTACCAGGATACTGTGGATCCTAAATGACAGCCCATGAATTATATCTCAGGTGCCTGAAGAAAGAATGCATGAGACATGCTGACATGGTAAAATGGAGGGGAGAGGAAGAAGAAACAAACTCAGTAGATGCATCTTCTATCATTTTATTTCTAGATCTTTTATTGGGTCAAGAAGGAAAAGAGGCATTATCAGAGAATAGGCTATGAAAAAAATATAGCTTCCTCTATAATCATCAACTCTCTCCCAGGCATGGACAGACACTATGGGCCCCTAAAGAGACCCAGCAGTGCCCTCTGGTGATTCAGGTCAAATTTAGCGGTGTTATATGGGCAGAAAAATGGACCCCACAGTGCCCTACCAAAGCTCCAGATAAAGGAGGAGGGCTCCGTCACCTCTGCTGGGGAATTACAAAGGAACACATTCAATCTGCATATATTTGTACTGTGCTGCAAAATTTCTGCTACAACATTTATTCTCTTGGAGTGAATAAAATTTTATATGCATTTGGGGATGAAAAAGCACGAATACACATTGTGTCTGATATACTTGTTGCAAGTTGTTGGTCCTTTGGTGACAATAAAGAAGACAGTGGTAAATACAGCAGTTTTAGAGGACGAGACAACAGAAGAGGCATGAGTCTTCTTGCTTGCTTGGGCGACTTCTTTTTTTCTTTTAAAATTATGTAAGAGATTCCCCACAAGAACATGGCAGGTTCCCACAAGAACATGGTAGAGTGATATGACTGAAATTAACTAAACGGAGCAGCCTGACACTATCTTTTGGTCTTTTTGACAAGTTTGGGAGAATCAATGGAAAATTACAGCACGGGAAACTCCGGCAACATTGCTGATCTTAGTAGAAATCAGGTATTCAAAACCCATCCAAAATACTTAACTGTATGGCAACATCTACAGGTTAGATATCCCAAATCAAAGCTTAAAAATATGTTCCTAAGGCGTAACTAATTTATGTTCCTTATATACTGATATAATCACTTGTGCTTCATATCTTTTTAACTCTACAAGTTACTCTGAGTTTTAATCTTCCTTCCATCCATTCTGTTATCCAGTAGCTTCCTTCCAACTGTCTCGTGTTCTTTTGCAAGACCGTGTTATTCCCAACATACCAAATATCTTTATTCTCATTGGCATCTTTTTTTTCTTCAAATGTAGCCAGCCCCTCAAGAACATGCAATATTTTCACTTTTGAGCCATGGACATACCCCATACTCTTACAGACATGTTTACATTTATCCTTTTGGGTTTTTTTCTTGACTATGCTGAGTTTTCTGAACCTGTAATACAATTTATTTTCTGAAGATACCATTTACTTTTACAGTGTGACAAGTATTTTAGAGTAATCTGATTTGTAACTCAGTTTTGGTAAATGAAGTTTTATGACAATCATCAAATATAGGTCTCATATAGCAAATAATTATCATCTATAAAGTTCCTACTAGGTCAGCATTATTTCTATTTCAAATTTATATAAAAATTATCAATAAAGCAGATTTGATGTCCTGCATACATTTTGATGCTGTAAGCCAAATGTGAAAACAGCCTTTCAAATATATTATTCAGTTGAACAGATTTAACTAAAACCTAAATGAAAAGAAATTCAGAAACAGGAAATTCAGAAAAGGGAAAGTGAACAAAACTGTAAGACAGTATTTTGTTGTTTTGGTTTGGTGTTTTTTTTTAATTTCAATACATGTTAAGGTAATAGAACAAGAATCTTCTACATATTTTGTATTCTCACTTCAGAAATTCACTGGAATGATGTTGCAGAACAGTCAGTTAACTCGGACCATGTGGATCTTTCTTTTTCCCTTAAGGAAAATAAGGCACAAGACAAGGAGTGTGTCACTCAGTTCCACTTCAACAGCTGTTCTTCCACTCCATCCTATGTCAGCTAATTTTTCTCTGTAGTCATTTTACTACTATCTCCTGTGCAACTGGCTTTTACATCTGCCCTAAAATGGCACAGAAGAGCAGCAGACGCATTACCACGGAGCATGACTTTAATTCTTATCTGGTTGCAAAGTGGGGTCAGAAGTAAACATTCTTTTAACCTAATTTCTTTCCTAAAATACTATCACTCATGCTAAACCATACTATATCCTAATTATCAACAGGTTATTAGGGCATGAATGATACGTTGCTGAGCTTCCGTTTCATTTCCCATAGCTTAAAATGTTTCCATTCTTCTTCTGTTCCTCACAGTGAACAGCAGCGTACACTGTCACGCACACAACTTGCTGCTCTTTGTGCTGCTTTGCAGCACTGCCCGTTTGAAACTTCTGCTCCTAACAGATAATCATGCAGAGCTTGCCATTCTTACAATAAGGGGACATTTGTAATTCCTTTTTTCATTTGGTCTTTATGTTATTTTGGGTTAGTTTAATTCCAATATTGCAAATAAAAGCCTCAATCTTACAAAAGATCTCAAAAATTAATGAGCTACTGAAATGATAATTCAGTAGTATTTACAAAGGTCTACTTTAGATATAAAAGTATGTAAATGCCTACATATCCCCCATTCTTTCTCCTACAGACAATGAACAAACACTATCCAAAATAAATTCACACTTCAGAGGCAAGTTCATGTTTTTTTCATTTGAAAAATGAGTTTTATCAAATTACACACATACAGCTGAAGAGAATGAAAGACTTCCTTGATGTCAAATGGAGGAAGATAATGGTGTATGCAGCAAAAATTGTTGTTCGGTATCATTTTAATGGTTTCAAAATGCAGAAGAAATCAGAAAACATTTTTTCATCAAAATAAATCAAACCACTACTAGCTATATTTTAAAGATTACAACGTGTTGTCACTGTGCTTAACAAAGTTAATGTTGCAAATGCTAACCTATATCAGGGTGTTTAAAACAAACTGGCATTAAGCAAGCATACAGTGTAACTATAACACTGACTTTGTACTTGTAAACATCCTTTCCACACAGAGCCCTTTGGGACATTCAAAGAATTTACTGAATGAGCTACTTGGAATAAATAAAGAACACTCAACACTGTAACACTTTAGCTGATTAAAAAAAGTTTTAACTGTTCCCCTAGTTGCCTGGAAATGGCCATTTAAAAAAACGCTGCTGTGGCAATAGCAAACCTTTATTAATTCCTTATTTTTGGATTTTACTGCATGGGGCTTGTTAAAAATAAGCTTTCAGTCCAACCAGTTCAGGACTGAAAATTTAGTACTTTACAGTGAACCACAAAAAATTATGGAAAAAAAGATGAGTTCCTCTTTTTTTTTAGTACTTGCTCACAGAAACCAGTGAACTCTAGCAATAAAATTAACTTAAGTGACAGTAACATAAATTAAATGAGAACATGTATTTCTTCCAGATTACCATGCTGAGCTTCAACAAAAATCACCTTTAATTCACTTGCACATACCAGCCACATGACTTTATTCAAAAGTTAGAGGTAACATTTAATATTTTAAAATATTCAAATGGATTTTAGAAGTTTGCAGCTACACTTATGTAAGAATTCACTTACAAATAAAGCTTAAGTGTTGAATCTCTATTTGGCAGTAAGACGAATGTCTGGAAAACCTGTGGACTGCAGGTGCATTTGCAAAATTATGGGTTATAATTACTCTAAAAGAGCATTTCTTTTCAAGTTATCTGTTTAAGGGCATTAGCAACTACCTTGCCATAAACTGTTCTGTTTGATTACCAAGCAAGTAAAAGCAAGTTGAACTCTATGAGCTCAGAGTTGACAAAAAAAAACAAACAAAACAAACCTGCTTTATTATACAAAATGCCTTCCCTACCTCCACTGTGTGTTCTGACTATATCCATATGGGGGCAGTAATGTTAAAGAAAATAAAACACCTTAAAGCAGTCACCTTAATTAATTTGTTCACAGACAATTCCTTAAAACCAAGGTTCTCAATACAATACTAAAAATCTCATCCAGAGCCTAAATATATTTGTTGGTGGTTTTGATCACCCATATTATCAATAATCTGCCATTATTTTTGCATTGTAGTTACTCAATCTAAAGCAATACCTACAGCACAGCACCGGCCCAAGATAAGCAGCAGATGGGAACTCATTTGTCCATAATGTTCGAAGACACAAGATACTAAACCAGGTATTACGGATTCTCACCAGAGTAACACTTTCTGGATTAGAATTTCACCTCAATGTAAATTATTCTATCAGGGCAGCTTCCATCCTCCTCCATGGAGCAGCAAGAATCGTGGTGGGATAACCTTTGCCTGGACATTCACAGCAGCAACTCCTGCCTTGAATTGAAGTTGGCCTGAATCAAGAGCCCTGTCAAACTAAGACGAATGTCCTTTCAACCTTCATTCTGTACCCCTCAGGCAGACTTTCCTAAACTAGCTACAAAAACCCACCATCACCAGTGCCTCTTCAAAAAGCCAGTTCTTTCCCAACCTTTCCACAAAACTAGATTAAATCACCATCAATTATTCAATGGCTTCCTGAATATACTGGTAATCTACAGGGAAGAAGTCATTTAGTGTTAGGTGAAAGGCTGTAGGAACACACCAAATAGCTCCATAATTTATTAGAAGAGACAGAGCAGGAATGAGCTATAGAAGCATAAATGTTAACAGTGTTCCGGTTCCCACTGCAGTTACCCAAAGAGCCTTCTGACTTTTCCAGCACAACAGCTTTCGATCTTTTGTGGTAAAAGGGTTGGAGTTGCACCTGTGTGAAAACAGGCCCTCTGCAGTGCAGCAGGCTTCATACCACTCACAAGTTTGAAAATCCAGAAGTTAACACAAGTTGCACTGTATTAACACCGTAATGTCACAAAGCAATCAAAAGAAATAAATACAAAGTTTCTTTTGTGTTGAAGATTCATTCAATTACAATTACTTAATAACTAAAACAGAAAAAAAACCTCAGAAATGAAGTTAATCATATCAACAGAACTCCAAACCACTGTTACAGCTACTTGGAGGTGGAGATCACATAACCAGGTTATAAAATGATAATAAATGATATTCAGTCAGCTCTAAATGCCATCATCCAAGGTGGTGTAACATTTTGAGTCTACTCAATAAGAATCATATGATTACCATAAACCCCAACATATCCTAAATGCCATCATTTAAGGTGCAAAGGTTATGGCGTTTGCATCTAGTTCTGCAAAACTGAGTGGAAGCCTCCTTGCCTCCAACTGTGCATATACATTTCAGGATGAAAACAGCCATTCCCATGACACTTCAATGAAGGCAAACCTATTTCTCCCTCACTCTGAATTTCCCAAGGCCAACTTTCTCATCTCTTCACTTCACAATCTACTCCATCCTCACAAACATTTATTCACAGATTCTACTTACGCTCAATAGAGCATACGGGAACAAGAAAGTAACTGAAAATAAGAGTACTTTGAACTGTAAAATAAAAAATAATCTGAGTTCAAGAATGATTCTGTGAAAGAAAAACACAGTTATTTGTTAATATTAATTTCATCTCAGGACACAAAATCCCGAACACCACTGAAGTTCCACTACACTGGGAAACATGCAGACATATTCTACAAAGCAATACAGTAGTTGATACAAATCTGAAGCAATTGCATAAAACATTTTGGTATCAACAAGATGTGCCTGCTGAGCTCCCAGCAACTTTGAAAATGAGAGTAATTTACTTCCCTACACAAGAATTCAGAAGTCAAAGTTTGAAACCCAGATTTGAAAAATTCTAATGAGGTCTGCAAAATGACAGCACTACCACAACTTCTTAGATGTAATTCAATCCCCATAAAAAGTGAATTCATATTTGCTGATAATGATAGCTTATATTTGCCTTTTTTTTTCTTTTTAAGGACTTATCAGAATGTCTGTGACTTCAGCAATAAATTAAAAGGAAAAATAGCAGAAAATCGCGTAGTTTCTTACTGTACTACAGAAATAACAACAACTTGCCATGTTATCCAGTGACTGTAATACATAACCCTTTTAAAAGTTAGAAGAAATGAAAATGCCTAACAGCATAAGAGAAGGCTTTGACCATAACTATAAGTATATTGGAGCCAGCTAGTAATTCTGAAGATGCAATAGCCTGATGACACTTCCGGAGTAACTGGCCAAACAACATTTGACTTGCGGTTTTTAAAGCAGCGGCGAAGTTTCAAAGCTCTGTTACTTTTGAGGGAAGCAGGGGCCGTATAAGGACTAAAGATACCCTTACTTAGGAGAGCATGACAGCCTTGAAGTAGTTTTCTGGGGTAAGGAAAGCCTTATTATCTGTGTCTGATCATTAGCTCATCGAACAGACACTTTCCTATATAAAGGGCAGGAAAGGGTCAGCGCCACAGAGCATGTCTAGTGATCATGTTGATAGCTATCATGCCAGCCGACAGCTGGGGGAATTGTGGGGTGCATTACACATGAAGCTGACATTACGGCTGCAAAGATATCAGCTTTCTTCGTAATTTGGAACTAACAGGGAGTTTCCTCTTAAGGCAGATGGATTTTTCCGGCCATTTGAGAAAGATGTTGGTTGTTAATACTAAGAACATGTACAAAGAGAGAGAATGCTAACAACTGTCTTAATTGCACTTCTCACCAGAATAGCCACAGAGATCTAGACTACAGAGCTACTGTATCAGATAAAATCTTCCCCCACACACTTGTTTGTCCTGTTCAATCAGGGTTTCTCAGATAAACATTTTGGATTTGACACTAGCAATTCTAATTCTACTTATGAAAAGATGTGCTGAAAGGTCTCGGTTTTGAAAAGCAAATATGGAACATCCCTGGTGCACAAGTTCACCCGGAAAGAAAGAAATCTCAATATATATTAATCCTTGCATGTGTATGCGGTTCCTGGTAAAAACTCAGGGGCACTAAGTTCTCCACCTAAATCAAGAAGATATTGTGTTCTCCTTAAGTAAAAGAACAATGTAAAAACAGTTTCCAGGTACTGTTCTTGTGTTTCTGTTAGAAGCTGTTGCCAGGACTAAGAAAGAAAAACAAAAAAGAAAAATGGAGGGAAAAAAATAAAATAGTAAAAACAAAATACTTTAGCACATTTACTTTTTAAGTCATTGAATCTAGTTCCCTGACTACAAGAAACTAACACATATTATCCATTTTTCCCTACTGGGTTGAAAAGCTTGCTGTTACCTAAATGACAGCATAGTCAGAGTTTAACAACAATTGTAAGAACACTGCAGCAAATAAATCAATCCTGAACTCTACAGGCTGTAAATCAAGCTATTATAAAATTTACAGCCTAAACTGAGTGGAACATACCATGATTTTTTTGCCTCTGATTCTCGTCAGACATTCCTATTTATTTTAGAAGACATGGAGGGTTTCCACTCTCTCAAAGGGATAGGATTAAACTATTTTTAATTGTGCTAATTATCCAATCAGGTCACATATTCATTTAAGTCAGCCTAAGACTGCTCTGACACTGACAGTGGATGTAACCAACCTGTGTGCTCATAACCACAGCACCTATAATATCCAGAGTAATGAGAGCATCACCTTTTCACTGACAACTACTCAGATCAGCTAAGCCCAACAAAGCTATGGTATTAGATACTGACCTGACTATTCTCTTCAAATGAAATATCCAATAAAAAGTTCAGGATAGAGAGAAAATTGCATCTGTATATACATACTTATATACATGCATACATATGGGCATATGTGTACTTGGTCAAACTTTTTGTCTCCTCTACTTCTTCATCATCCCCCATTAAATCAATCTAGTATCCACCTGTTCTTTATTACATAGCTAAACAATTACATATATCCCAAAAGACATGAAAAGATTTCGCTTGCATCAAACTACCAGTTCAGATTGCATTACCTTTTATCTGTAGAGCAGAGCCTTTACAGGCTTCAGTTTTACAGATGAAATCCATTACTCATGTCAGATAATTATGTATCATATAATTTATTTATTTAGGCTTGATTTTCTTTCTGGGCACCCCATATTGCTTTATTTATTTAATTTTTTTTGCGGTCAGGGTGGCTATCATCTTAGGTATCAAGCAGCTGTAAGACACTCCTCCTGCCTCTTCAAATACCACGTATGGACTCTCCTGCCTTAGCAACAGGAACACATGCATACGCACTATATATATATTATCTACATCTTCACAGACACTGGCTTCTTACTATCAACATTTAGTTTCTTTCAAAGATCTCAGATTCAATAATAAAAACCAAAACTTTTTCATAATATGATGTTTGAAACACCATGGTTATGTGGACCACGTCCATTAGTCCTTAGCAGAAAACACAGGTGACTGCTGGGCTTTACTCTGAATGTGCCAGTAGTTACTTGAAAACATATCAGAGGAGACTGAGCCACCCCTGTTTGCTGACCTCTCCTCAATACACCAGCAGCAGGGCTGACTGGGTGACCTAACAAACCCTTTTCCAACTCTTGTTTCTGTGATAGCTGATAGGTTCACAAAACAAGAGTTTTTGAGGAGGAGTTTCAATGGAGATGGGAAAATGCAATGCACAGTGACAATATAAGAAGAACAAAGAAATTATTTAAAACAAAATACACTTATGAGATTGGCCAGCCTGCCACTTCAAAGAAAACTATCTTTTTTTGCCATTTGAACATCTTGTTGGCAGCAGATAAACCAAAATATATCTTTCAAATACTATTACTATCAAAAAAATATTCACTAGTTGCAATCTCATGAAATATTTGTTGACTGAAAAACATGTATAGGTTTATACATATAGAGAGTTAATAATTGTTGAGTTTTCCATTATCACAATGAATTAACTTTCAGAGCAATTCAGCAAAACAATAGATGGGAAGTTTGAAATCCCTTTGCAGGTTTTAACAATGCTTTCCAATAATTGTAATTATTGTAATTGTAATTGTAATGCTTTCCAATTTAATTGTAATTAAGAATCTGTCATCATTGCTACTTAAGACAAAGCAGGGTGAGGGTTTATACTTCCAGCGATCAAATTAAAAATTTACAGGAAGTTATGTTCAGCATCCCCATCCTTTTCCAATAAAAGCTGTGGTCACGGAAAGTAGCCAGTCACATGAATGTAACCAGGTTTTGCATATTTTATTATAAATCTAATAAACAAAATCATATAAATAATTATAACCTGCATGTGTGTAAGTCTGTGGGACCTGATGAGAGGCATCCCACAGTCCTGAGGGAATTGGCTGATGTAGCTGCCAAGCCTCATGATACTCAAAAAGTCATGGCAGTCAGATGAAGTCCCAGCTGACCAGAGAAAGGGAAACATTGTACCCATCTTTAGAAAGGGTAGAAAGGAGGACCCCTTGGGAACTACTGACCTGTCAAACTCGCCTCTGTGCCTGAGAAGATCATGGGACAGATCCTCCTAGAAGCTAAGGCACACAGAGAAGAGAGGACAGCCAGTACAGCTTCACCAAGGGCAAGTCCTGCCTGACCAACCTAGTGGCCTTCCATGATGGAGTGAATACCTCAATGGACATGGGAAGGGCTACAGGTGTTATTCATCTGGTCTTCTGTAAAGTCTTTGACATCCTGCTCTCTAAATTAGAGACAGAAGGATTTGATGAGTGAACTGTTAGATGAGTAAGAAGGTGCATCCAGAGGGTAGTGGTCAGTGGCACTAAGTCCTAGTGGGTATCAGTGATAAGTGGTATTAGGACCAGTGTTATTCAGTATCTTCATTAATGATGTAGATGAAGGGATTGAGTGCACCCTCAGTAAATTTGCAGATGACACCAAGCTGAGTGATGCTGTTGACACACCTGAAGAACAGGATCCATCCAGAGGGACCTGGACAAGCTTGGGAAGTGGGTCCATGGGAATCTCATGAGGTTTAACAAGACCAAGTGCTAGTGCTGCACCTGGGTTGGGGACACCCGGTATCAACAAAGGCTGGAGATGAACAGATCCAGAGCAGCAATTTCAAGAAGGATTGGGGGTGCTGGTGGGTGAGAGACTGGACATGACCCAGCAATGTGCACTTGCATCCCAGAAAGCCAAACATGTTCTGGGCTGCATCCAAAGCAGCGTGGGCAGCAAGACGAGGGAGGGGATTCTTCCCCTCCGCTTTGCTCTGGTGAGACCCCACCTGTAACGCTGCATCCAGCTCTGGGATCCCCAGCACAGGAAGGATATGGACCTGTTGCATCAAGGCCAGAGGAGGGGCACCAAGATGATTAGAGGGATGGAGCACTTCTCATATGAGCAAATGCTGAGAGAATTTGGATTGTTCAGTCCAGAGAAGAGAAGGATTCAGGGTGACCTAACTGTAGCTTTCCAGTTCCTGAAGGAAGCCTACAAGAAAGATGGAGTGGCACTTTTTAAAAGAGCACATAGCGACAGGACAAGGGGGAGTGGATTCAAATTTTAAAAGAGTAGGTTTAGATTGGGTATAAGAAGAGAATTCTTTGCTCTGAGTGTGGTAATGCACTGGAACAGGTTGCACAGAGAAGTTGTGGATGGCCCATCCCTGGAAGTGTTCAAGGCCAGGCTGGATGGGGCTCTGAGCAATTTGGTCTAGCAGAAGGTGTCTCTGCCCATGGCAGGAGGATTGGAACTAGATGATCTTTTAGGTCCTTTTCAACCCAAACCATTCTACGACTGTCATTTCCCAGCATTGCAAAAACATGAAAAGGAGCCTGCTGCACGGTCTGCACTTGTAGTACACACAGTAACTGCATCAGTGGATTCCCAACCAGATCTAAATGCAGCTTCGTTTTTCTCCCCTTTCCCAAAAAAACAGTATTTCAATTACATAAAATGTTTCTCTTTATGACAGTAAGACTTTTACTAGAGAACTTCATTTATTTTTAGGTCACTCTCCTTTCACTGTCTTCTTTACCACATGTACTTAGGATTCTCTGCATCACAGTCCTGCAAGCGCACAAGCAGCCCAAAGTAACAAACTGTTCAAATTAATCAACTGAACAACTCCTGAGGAGACATCTCAAGACAATAATGTCTAGTGTTGCACTCTGGAGGATGCAATCACTTTCTAATTTCGGCAAAGTACAACGAACTTCTCACTCTATCCGAAACTTGCTCTCCTGTCACCAATTTAAAGCACTGCCCTAACCCTGCCTTTGCCATCGCTGCAGCTACTGATTGCACTCCTCCACACAGCAACAAAAAGCCAAATACTTTCTCTTTGCCAGACCTCACAGAAGAATAAACAAATAAATAAGCAGCAAAGAAAGCAAAGCTTGATAAGAAAGGTGTTAACAAAGGACATAGCTGTCAAGGAGCTGTGCCACAGACAAACCTATAAATTAGCAGCATAACCTTATGAGACTGTAGTGACAGTTCTAAAGCCCTAATGCCTGTTCTTTATCAGGTGAAGACAGATCTAGGTCTTTGACATTTTAAGTAAGTAGAATTATTCCGATTTGGGTTATCAAACGAAGAAGCCGGAAAGAGCAAACCAACCAGCAGATAGTTGACCTTTTCAGCAGCAGCCACACAGTATTAAGAGTGATAACAGCTTCACAGAACCCAACTACTTCTACTGACTTAATACTTGAATTATGGGATTGTGGTAGAGAAGAACTCTCTATCTTAAGAAATATTTAGGATTTTTCCAAAAAATAAAAGCGAAAAAGAACCTACAAATCAGTACGTTAGGTCTAAGCTTTAACTTAAATTCTCTGTCAAATATGACGTATGTGAGAAGAGTCCCCGAATTCTAACAACCTAAAAAAGAGTTGTTTCAGTTCTAGTTTCCTGCATCTTTTCCTTTGCAGTGTACTAAAAACAAAACAAGCAAAAATAAACCAAAATTTTGAAACACATTTCATGGAATCTCTGCTTCACTAAAAGGATAAAGAAAAGCAGATGAGCAATTTTTTAAATCCACATTTTAAGATTAAATATTTATGGAAGAATGATAATTTTGCTCCTATAATACCACAGTCATAGTTCCTGTGATTAAGCAACAAATGCCTTCCAGAAACTCACACTCTTTTAAACAAAACATTAGAGCAGATCTGTGTAAATAACCTAGATACATTAAACTCTTCAAATGCCAGTCACGACACGAAATATTTGTCACAACTTTATTCTATATCCCCAAGCTTGAGGATTCAGATGATTAATTTTCAATGTTTGCTTCCTACATTTCAGAGGTAACGTAACTTGACAGTTTCTGCAAGTTTCTCGCTAGGCCAAATGCTTTTTAAGACCTTCTAATGCATTTATTTTCTTTTTAGAAGGCATATGTGATGCCCACTACGTAAAAATATTGTGATCACTGGGCTTAAAGGAGCAGAAGGGGACAGCACAGTAGAAAAAGGTAAAATACTGAAAACATTCCTTTTATGAAGTTCCTGGCATCACATGCAGACTTAATCTGGCTTTTGTTGGGCTAGCCATCCAATCCCTACTATCATCAGACTTTCTATGCTCTGTTCTGACCCCAAATCCTACTAGGTTCATGACCTTTTCAGCAAACAAACATAACTTTTACTAGTATTGGCATTAAACAACCCTGTCGAAAAGTTTAAAAATATTAAAGAAAGGCTCTTGCTACAAACAGGTGAAGAACAAATGTTTAGTTTCTTGGAAAATAATTCATTCCTGAGTCTTGGGAGTGCATATGTAGGGACTCTCTGAGTCTTCTCCAAGTCCTAGTGCTCAGGAGAGTATGTGAGCTATAAGACTTCTACAAGCTTCCCACGACGTTGGTGAGGGTCAAACACATGTGCTGATGCCAATGGAGATTGTGAATCAAGAACCCTAAACTTGACAGAGTGGACGTATTATAACACTGCTTAAGAATCAAGTTACATGTATTTCTTTTTTCAAATGGAACATATTTACAAGCTGCTCTTTTCACAAATGATGCAACACTATCCAAATCACCTATTAAATTTCAAATGAGTGAAACTTTCACCTCAAATCACTGAAGATTTGCCAAAGTGGCTTTATTAGTAAATACGACACTTAGAACTGAATTAAATGTGACTACTGGCCATTAATCAACTTTTGGCTGACTTCTGCTTCCAGGCTTCTATTCTCACAACAAGCTTTATCATCCAGTTTTAAACCAGACTACACAACTTTCAATCCCAGACAGACATTAAAAAGTCATATTAGCTGAAGGTTTATATGTTTTACCAGTCAAAAGCAACTTCTTTCATTCCAGTGAGGTAGAAGTAAATATATAAAGTAAATACTGTCTGCTTGTGTCATATTCATGCAGCAACTTACATTCTATGATTCTGCTTTGAAAAACTGAAATATCACTGACCCTCTGATACTAGATTTAAGTTATGCAATTTATATTTTTCTTATGTTTTGCCATAATTCAAACAATAAATAAACTTTCCTAAAAAAATGTGAAGGACAACCTCTCAAAGTTTCATCTGTAATCATTATTCTTTGCTTTTCTTCAAGCAGCACATGGAGTAATTCTTCAAAAGAGATGGCAAAACGCATGATCCATATCTGCTTATTCCATTCATAATTTTCATTTAAGAGTAACTAGCTAAAGTTTTACTTCAAAATTACATTAAAAGACAATTATAAAGATAAATTATCATAAGCAATAAAAAAATTCTAATTAAGCAATCTTGCAAACTAAGAGCCTCAACAGACACTTGATGCACCACTATATCGGAAGTTAAAAAGAGGTTCAGTGTCCCACATTTTATAATCACAAAGTAAAAGTGAACTTGATTAAAGACTCATTCCACATTTCAATGACTGAGAATTCATTTATATGAAAAATACACAAGAACAAAAAAGAAAATTAACTAAAGAAAAACTGAATAACCGTAAGAATACTCTGATTTTTAGCTTGTGATTCTAAGACCTGGCTCTACAATACTTGGAGCTGCCACTACACACTCCTAATTTCCAAAACTATAATGCTCTTACATAATTGTCAGCAAAAGTTATCCCGTTAAATGGGCTTTCCCTGTTTTTGGTGGAGGAAAGAACAAAAACTAAACTAGTTTGGCCTAATGAGCACCTAGTCAATAAACTTTCTGTGCTCCAAGAATTAATATTGGTTGCATTCCATCAAAGAATAACATAACCTCTGAGGGTTCCTCCAGGCTGCTTCTCTCCAACCACTACCATCAAGTTATCTTGTCTGGCTTTCAGCCAACTTCTCATCCAAATTCTGTATTTTCATTAGGCACTGACAAAGGCCCTTATCCCTGGAGACACATGCAGTGATGGGCGCCATCACCGCAATGCAATCACTGTTCCATGAACCAATATACAACATATTCAACAGATGGTTAAAATTCAAATATTTCATTAAAAAAACCTCTTCTAACTTTTGCCATCAAACAGGACAAAAAACCCCCATCCTTCTGAAGTAATCCGAATGACCGGAAACAAGCACCGTGCATCTTACTGAGAGCACAACTGAATGCCTAAAAGAGTGGGGCCAGTTGCAATTTTAGTCTTCACTACAGATCTTGCTTGCATTTAATATGTCAAACAAGGTTAAAGACAATCATCGGCATTAAATTGCATATTACTCTTTTAAAGGTTTTTCTTCATAGCAAGTACTACAGAATTCTACAGATCAAGAAGTTAGCAAAAAACTCTGAGGAAGAGTAGTAACGGCTCATTATTTGCTAACTCACCAGATAGGATTTCTATCATAGAAATCTTTTAGTACCATGTACTAAGTGAGAGACAGCAATGCATCAAGATCCATCCACTTAATTAATTAATTCTACTGAAAAGCAGGTGGCAGAACTTCCTTCAATTAGACTTCAAACATAGCTGTACTCAAATATAACTTCTGAAAAAAGCTCACATTTGGTTTTATCACTACAAGTATTAGAGAATACATTGATCACCCTTCATAAATTGTTCTGATAGTTACAATACACATCTCTTGAGTTTAAATTGTTCTATAATCACCATTCAATCTCGTTTGATTCTGAAAAGCTTCAAAAGCCTGCTTCCTTATCAAAATACACAGTTTATAAAGCTATCTCTTAACTACCTTTTTAAGAATAAGCTAAGACACTTCATTATTTAAAACAGGTAAATTATACAAGCCCACATAAATCATTACAATATATTTATTGTGCTACTGTTCATTCTGACAACATTTGACTGATAGAGGTAAGCATCTCACATTCCACTCTCTGTCATGACCATTTTTACTGTACTCCATACACATATTCCATAATTTATCTATAACTGGTATCAGTCAGCAATGCCAGTAGTAAAAAGGCTATACTGTCTCTCTTTCAGCCCTTCTTCTTTAGCCCTACCCCCAGAAAAACCCAACACCTGTATTTTTTCCAGTGCTACAAAATTGTTTTCTCAAAACTTGGTAAAAACTGAGAGTAATAATCTAGCTTGATCCACCCCCATTCTTTCATTTAACATAGATGCAAATGTGTGAACGCAAATGCCAGCAAATAGGCAAATTTGAGTCTGACTAGGTCTTGTCTACTATCAAACAGCTGAGATTATCTACTTTTAAAATTACCTAGTAAGCAGTTTTCACAGTGCTTAGTTTATCATACCCCACACTGTCAGTGTTTAGCGGTCATTTCTATTTCCTCAAATCTGGAGCAGTAGTTACTCCCAAAACAAGCTGTATCCATTCTCTGCAGCATCACTACTTCCATATAGTGGAATCTTCCATATAGTGGAATATATTCCATATAGAATCTTCCACTATACTTCCATATAGTGAAATCTTATGCAACTGGCCTGTTCACATTTAAATAAGAAATTTAAAAATTGTCTTGTGGAAAAAAAGTACATCCCCTCCCCTAAAAAAAAAGGATGATCTGTTATGAGTCATAGTTACACATCTTTTCTTGCTGCCATGTTTCTAATAAATTTACAGGGAAAGGTTAAAGCCCTTCAGGTTAGCCATTCTGATGCTGCAGAACTCGCACACTGAGTAGTGAGAGGATGAAGTGACCGAGTCATTGAGGAGAGATGATCTGATCAACATCCTCAGATTAACAGTTATGGGTGGGCTTTATTGTAACAAAAATAAATACACCTGCCTCACCAGACCTGATCTGGGCCCTCAACCAGCAAGCACCATTCAGAGAGAGCAAAACCAGCGCATCCATAGATGTTTCCATTCCTTGGACAACAAATTGAAGATCAGGTCATGCCTGAACAGTGTAACTAATTAGCACTGCACCTGTATAAAAATTTTGACTGCTTGATTCCTCAGGAACTACAAAGTATTGAATACATTTTTCCTGCAAAAGCAATTACAAATTCCAGGAACTGAAATTTGTTCAGCTGCATGTTTCTCAAACCATACTTTTGAAAAGAAAGCAAAGGTATAGCACAAGCAACCTTCCTCTTAAGAGAAAATCTCTTGATGCAGAACTAAAAAGCACGTAAGTTAGAAGAATGTTTTGAAATAGGAATAATTTCTAAATCTGTGTTAAAACCACAGGGATGACCCACAACTAACTTTCTTTCACCAAGACCAAATTAAAAGAAATTTATGTAGCTTAATTTCTAATTATTTTCTTACGTTCTTACTTCAAAGCCAGATTTCCAGCAGAGATCCAACTGTTGGCTTAAAACAAACAAAAAAAAATTCCAATGCTTTTATCTTTGCTACTGTCTGCAAGGATCTCCTCCAAACCCCCAACTTTATGCATGTTTGAATCTTACATCCCATCCTGCATTCATTACTTCACCCCATTAACATTCCATGCAGAGAGCCTTTCCTAGTTTTACGAGGCGAAACCACAGAACATCAGGTTAACAAAGCCCTGCCGAGAACATTCCCCTCAGTAAAACTGTTCATCGGGAGTCCGTTTACATGGATTTGCAATGACTTTTTAGCATTAGAGAACTGGAGGAAAATTAGAAAGGTTAGTAATAAGAATTCAAGGTTATCCCTATACCTGTAAATGATACTGACCACTTCCTTCATCACTATTTCATCATATTTATTAAATGAAAATTTTAAAAATTAATATGCTATCTTATCTCAGAACTTGTTTGTTTTACTCAGTTGGCTATAAGGTGGTTAAAGGAGAAGGCTTTATGGCTTATAGGACATGTGAACTGATGTTCTGTCAAACAAAACTGACTTAAAATTATTATTACATTGGTACATGTAATTCATTTCATGATGTGGATGACTCAAGTCTATCTATATTCTCATACTCCACATATATAAATTAATATTTAAAAAACCCAGTCTGGGTATGTTTTTCTGGGGTCTGCCTCATCATTATTTAACATGCTTAAATAAAGAAGGGTCAGACTGGATGGGGCTTTGAGCAAACTGGTTTAGTGAAAGGTGAGGCTGGAACTTGATGATCTTTAATGTCCCTTCCAACTCAAACCATTCTGTGAAACTACAGCGTAGTGGTTGTGAAACTTCTATATGAATAATATTAATTTGATAATTAAACTATTATTAATGCATAGATCAAAATTAGTGTAAACATGTATACATCCCCACAATAACACACAAGTACAACATGTAGCCCTGCCTACAGGGCTTTAACTGAAGTCCTCTTTATTCAAAAGTTTCCTCCTATGTTGCAAAGTGATAGGAGTTCTTTGTGTCTTTCAACAGGGCCATAACAATGTTTGTATTCATTTCAGATTGAAAAAATATTACAAAAGTACATGCGTTTACAGCTATAAAATAAATTTCACTCCTCTAACAGGAGTGAAATTAATTAGCCAGTGCTTCACCTAGCTTGCAAAAAGGAGAAATTAGATGCTACCTTTATTTTGGTTTTAAGAAAGGATTAAAAGAAAAATCAGATAATTAGATGTCAAATAAAACAATGGAAAAGAATGCTAAAGAAATAAAGCTAAATACTTAAGAGAAGGTTTGTGTAAGATACAGCTGTTTACTTTTAAATATTTTCTCCAGCTACTAAAACAAGATTATAGGAATACAAGATTATACTGATACACGATGGAGGGATTTTTAACTCACATAACACTTAATTAAATCTCAGCAAACCCTCCTTGTATCCTTTCTATCTTTAAGTTACCATCACTAGACTAAAACTATTGCTGCGAAAGCATGTACATAAAAATGTTGATTTGGGGTGGTTAAGTTAGATGACTTACACTTTATCTAACAAATTTTAAAAATAACAGAATGGGAAACCATCTTGAAATTATGATTGCCACAGGAAATTTTAATTCAATGTCTACTTTTAAGAACAGAAAATATTTACACACTCATATACATCATTTTACTGTGGATTGAAGGACAAAACCTGCCACTTGGAATAACTTCCAACTAACAGATTTTCTACATTTTCCAAAGGCCATTTAAGCTCATGAACACAGCAATTCTAAAACTGAATTAGCTGATTTCATATTGTAGCATTTCTCACGAATAGAAGCATAATGAAAGTGGTTCAAGTAAGAATTATTTACATGAGTGCTTCCAATTTAATTCTCATTGCAAACCCTACCAATGACACCAAATATCCCCCCATTCAAAAATCTTATTTGTATGTGACACTACACAACTCTACAGTAACTTGAAATCTCTACTTAGTAGCAACACATCACTAAGCTGCTAATTTTAGCTTTGTCCTAAAAAGACAAAAAAAAATTGCTAAGGTCAGAAGTAAATAAGAAATGCCATTTTTACAGGGACATTACTGATCCGGTGGGAATTTAGAATAAGTACCATCTCCAGTAGGCAGCCAATTGCAATAAGAAATCACTACCAAATATATCCAAGGTCTGCAATACAACTTGTTCGACCTCCAGTAAAAGGCCATCTCTTTCAGGCAACTGCTTGTTGTTGGTCCCTTGGGTGGTCCAAGACCTGGGTGGTCCAGTGAGTTCAGCTTGGACAGCTTATTTCAGTTTTTACTGCATTTAACTGTCTCACATCACATTTTATTCTTCTGGAGAAAGAATTCAAACTTTACTAAAACTAGAAACAGTCTCTTATTTAAATCTCGCTTCCTGAACATTAATACAAGTCTTATGGGAAAACTGTATCACAAAACCAAACCAAACAAACAACAAGCTTTTACACTACATCATTCCAAAATGAGATGAAAGACCCTAAGGACCCAAAACAATCCTGAACACAACATCTGCACAGTAGTTTGAAATCTTTAAACATTAAGGCTACTATTCATGCTCTCACATCACAATTTCCAACATATCCACTTGACAAAACTGTTGTGAGCATCATTTTTTTTCTTATTAGTGTGGGATGTTAGAAGGAAGAGAGCAAGTCAGTGCAGATGAGGTTGACACTTCCACAGTTGGCTACATTGCTTCCGACACCTGGCTGAGCTCTTCTTTGATTGTCATCCTGCACTTGAAAGGCAATCTGTTGTGGTGTGAACTTGTTTGAACAACGATGGCACCATGAAGCATTTCTGTTAAAACTGACTCTTAAGACAGTTACTATCCAGAAAAAGAACTGGAAGAACAAAAGTGGACCAGGTACCAAACTCTCACATTTATCCCACTAACAGAGAATGATGGCACTTGCAGCTGGATGCAGCTCACCACAACACTGTTGATTTTCAGTACTTCTCAAATGAGAATTGTTGTCCAATTGCTTTTGCTGGGCCCTATTGCAAATTTAGTTTTATCCTTCATTTTTCCCATCACATCAGTGCTACATTTTTTTCCCTTTCCATTTTACTCATTACTTATATTTGACATGAAGAAATAATTTAATTATCTTCATTACCAAAATTCAAAAAACTTTGCATTAGACATTTCAATTGTTCCACACAGTGATGTAAGCATTCACTGCAGTCTAAGCAGATTAAAATTCAAAGAACATTCCAGCAACATAAATTTTACAGGCTTAAGGCAGACATGGAAAAACACTAGAAACACTAGATGGTACCAGTAACTGGAAATAATGAACATTAAGTAACCAAAACAAAATGAAAATAACTCAAGGAACAGATGATCATTAAAAAAAAAAACCAAAAAAAACAACCTGAAATAATTTTGATCAAATCAGAAATTTCAATTTGAATGGGAGGCAAGCAGGAAGCAGGATTGGTACATTTTTTTCTACCATCAAAAATATGTTCTGAATTTTCAAACATATTTCCCCCTCTTTTTTTTTAAACAGAGGTGATTATATCAAAACGATTCTTTACATGGTGCAGAAAAATTATTATTAATGAAGGTCAAAAAGTTATGAAAGATTCAAGAAACACACCAGCAAAGGCTTGAACTACTAGTATTATCTCCCAAGCTGCCTTCAGGAGGATTTAGCAATAATGCTGCTAAAGAAGTTTTTCATCAGTTTCAAATTGAGTCAATTTAACACCACATAATATAAAAATCTACTTCATGCTTATTATTTATTCTTATCTTATGACTAACGTGTTAGATGTTACGGCTTGCCTCAATTCATTACATTCTCTGGGAAGAGGAACTATTATTGGTTAATAGATGGTTCTTGATGGTAGTATTGCACTAGGGGGTTAAAAATAACCACTGTCCCATTTTCCACTGAATGCAATCCTCCTACTTTTGGAGAAAAAAACCAAGGTCACAGATATGAAATTTATACAATATACTTGCTTCATCAAAATGATTTAATATTTAAAACATAATTTTAATATTTTAAATGCTTAAAAATAATAAATATGCTTATTTAATAAACTAATTCCTTCCTATCAGCATTAAGACTGGTAAATTATGCAGTACTCAGAAGCTACCACATCAGCCCAGAAAAGACAATGAGCAAGTTCAAGACGGACATTGACTTGGGAGATTCTGTCCTTTCCTCTCCCAAGATCAGATAGCCTGTGACATTTGAGGAGGGGAAAACCAGCCCTAGAAAAAAGCCTGCATTTGTCTCATTTAAATTTATTTTAATAGTTTTAGCAGGCAAGGCAATCTGTATTCTGAAAAGTGAAGAAGCACCAAACAGACAAAAATCCTTCCTTGACCCAAGGACAAACTCCAAATACCTCCTGTGAAATCTCGTGGGACAGAAACAGCATCTGAAGCAGCAAGGAAAAAAAAAAAAATCTTTAAATATACCTATGTCTTAAGCAATAAACATATTTAAAAACTTTCAGCTGTAGAATTCTGCTATGCTATCGACTTTCACATAGAAAATGTAAGAGCGGCATATGTAAAACTGCTCAAATCATTTTGCCGTTAAACAAACAAGCACATGCCTAGAGGGGACAGAAGAAAGTAACTGGTCTCCTGATGATGAATAGCATTAACTTGCTCTGGCTTGCCAAGTCAGTGAGCGGTGTGAATTTAATGGCAATTAGCCCAGATCAAAGTTGAAGTACCATGAACAAAGTAGGTAAAACTGACAATATCAAAGAAAGGAAGCATATCATGAGTGATTGAAAAAAAAATGACTTAGATTTATTTATAATGTTTGCAGCTGTTAATGAAAAAGGACAGATCCTTACAAAATGTTTGTTTTCATAACAGTATTACTGATTAAGCAGATTTCCAGGAGACTGCTTTCAGGGGTAAATTGGCCAAAAAACCTGATAGCTAAGAAAAATATTCGGTAATAGCTTCTGTTGTGGACACACTGCACAGAATGGTATTTTCTCAAGAAATTAAACTCTGAGTCAAAGTCAAGCATTCCCCCTCCTACCTGAAAAACAATTTATCAGCCATTGAAAACAACCGAAAAAGTTCACAGGTGTCAGAAAGAGGCAGAAAAGGAGAGAATTCATGTGTTTTACATGCAGTAGGCTTTAGGGATTATTAGTAATAGGAAAAATAATCCTGTCGTTAAATCTACACGTCTTAATTAAGAGTGACATTTTAAAAGCTCTAAATTTAAAACGTACATGAATGATATGGAAGAAACAGCTTTAGATTTTTTTTTTTAGGTTTAAGGAGACCTCTACTTCTACATAATATTAGTAGGAATAAAATTCCTATTTCAAATATTAGATGTTTACAAAACCTACAGCATGCTCACTAATACCTAACTACCATCACTACAAAATTCCAGGCTTCATGTAATACCTTCCATCTAAAAGTCTGAAAATATTCTCATGGCATTTCCCATAGCATTTCACATGGATAGTAACACACATTTTTGCAGACTAAATGATACACAGAGAGTTAAATAATTAGCCAGAAGCAGCAAGTTAATAGAAGAAATTGGAAAAAACAGAAGATCACTTCTTTCTATTGTAATCACTATTCCACTCTTTTAATATAGGTAAAATAACAACAAAATCAAGTTGCAATCTGTTTGAATTAAGTGTTTTGAAGCTAGGCACAGAAAAATGGTCCAGTATAATAAACAGCAAAATATTTTTGACCATAAGATGAAGGGTAAAGACCCAGCAGTTCTTTAGCAATTAGTCAGTGATGTTTATGAGAGATTTCCTTGAGCAAGGACTAAGTTTCTCAGATCAAAGATAATCGGTGTTACACTCTGCCCTAACCAGACCCAGATTCACACTTTCCATTACTTATTTACATTGATCTTATGACTATTTTTATAGATCCATCAGAATAAGTGTGCTTTTACTCTTCTACTAATATCTGTTTAATTAAGTTAATTAATTACAGGTTAACTGAAATGTCGTACAAAAGACCTCACGCAGCTTTCAAAGTGTAGTGGGAATCCTAATCCTTTTTTTTTCTTTTAACTAGCAGTAAGGATGAAGTCAATAAATTGTCAATTAATAACATACTTGCTTTGATGGCTCTTCAGTAATTTACTTTCATACCACTTCATAAATTTCTTAGGAAAACTTCTGGGATCACTGATACAGTACTTCTGCCATGGGAAAATTTCGTTTAAATCTGCTCTACTGCCAATAAACCAATAAGACTAACTGGCTGATAATCCTCCCACACTACACTGTTTAGGTATATGCACTCAAGCAGCAAAAGTTTAATTTGTTCCGCTAATGGCACAGAAAACTACTCAAACTTATTCACCATATAAATTTGAACTTCAGTCTGCTAAGTTTTGTTATTCCTTGGGCAGAAAATTCAAGCTATTGGATGCTTTATAATTCAGACTATTTTATCTTTTCCTTGATCCAAAGCATAACAATAATAATGGACACTATCAGTAACTAAATATTAAACTGCACTTCACAGAAGAAACATAGTAGAAAGTCTGAATATTATTTGCATTGGCACACTGACATGCAAGGCACATTCTGCTGTTCTAAGTAGGTGTAATGTTATTCTGAAACTACTAAAAGCAGCAATGCTAGCTGCCTTGGACATATTTCAAGTTGCCATACAATATCTTTTGTTTAGAATTTCTACTGGGATAATGTACTTTATTAGGTACAGCCTATTTGTTTGGAAGATAATTTAATTTATAAAAGCACAATAAGAATTTTGTAAAGAAGCCATATAATGCTAAAAATACTGATTTTCTCTAAAGTTGTGTTGATAGCATTGATACTGGTTAATATAAACTAAAAGATCTATTATGTAAAAAATAATTCAGCATGCAAAGTTCATTCAAAAGTGCTGCACATGAATAGTTGTGACAGGACAAGGCCAGATGGAGTTCCTAAAAGAAGTATGAAAAATCTATGAGATCATAAGATATTTTATTATTATCCTGTCTTATGAAGGAAAATTACTGGAAAGTAACAGGAAAAATTCACTACACATATACTAAAATACATATATATACACTAATATATACGTATACACACACACATATATGCACACACTATATCTTCTATCCCACATATATTACAGAGAGTTTGTCTGCATTTCTCTAAAAAAATGTTGATCATATTGTCCTGGTACTGACAGCAATCAGGTAGAATTTGTCAAAAAACAACAAGTGTTTGGCTATCATTCTTCCTGGGGCATGAAGAACCAACTGAAGATTTTCCAAAGGGACTAACTTATGCAACTAAAGGAATTAAAGAAATTGTCCTCCTGTTCCACTAGTAATCCTCTGGGAAACAAGAACATCTAGAGCTAAAAAGATTTATATTTTCTCTCAAGTTGTAGCTCTCCAATATATTTATAGGGCTACGTCACACAATACACCATGGATTACACCATCATTTTTCTAACCTTTCCTCCCAAATCTCAACAATACTCAGAATATCTTATTCACAGATACAATGAGAATAGATATTTTGTTCTTTCCTTATACTTATATACATGTATAGCTAAACATGAAAACATTTAGGAAAATTATACCACCTGTCTGGTAAGTAATTATATATTCCTACTTTTTCCAACCCTAATTAAGAAATTGACTCTAGCGCTCCCAAATTCTTATCGGGGCATTCCAGCTTAAGAAATGAAGGGTAAGAAGAGGGCTTTGTCTCTTAAGAAAACAAGTAAAATTCTCTGAAAAATGGAAATAAGTAGGATTGCAAGTTGGGTTAGTTTCATGTTTTTACTATTTATGTTTATTATTATTATTATTTGCTACACTGTTTCTATTTCTCTGAAGCAGCAATCCTAGAAAGGCTTCTAATGTTCCAGTGGTGGTGAGAGTCACAGCCCTGTGAGGTGTGAATCCCAACCAACCATCCACAAAGACTAGGTCCAAGGCTCAGGAACACACAAACATCAGTCCTCCATGCTGGCTGCTATGTACGAGCCAATAACCACCCCTAGCAAGAGAATTAAGGAAAAGGAACATGCAGAGGTACCTCTACTACACAGAAGTGGAAGAACTTTGCTTGCCCCACGTTGATAAGCATGGCGGGAACTCAGATGTTGCTTTATTTCCTCAAAGCCAAGTCCAAAATGCTGCTGTAACTGAGTCTGAGTTGTACTGGCTCCC
This sequence comes from Rhagologus leucostigma, assembly GCA_013397725.1. NCBI lineage: Eukaryota > Metazoa > Chordata > Aves > Passeriformes > Rhagologus > Rhagologus leucostigma. The sequence continues at coordinate 749,062 of VZTD01001256.1, read as the reverse complement.
AATATAGCAGCATTCATTTGCAAGTGTTTCACTATGAGGGGACCTCACAGAAAACGAAGGAAAAACATCTTGTTCCCTCAGCATTACCTCATGCTGCTTTTGTATAACTATGCTTCTTAATTACCAATTTCTTTGCTCTCAAGTACAAGCATTCTGGAGTAACTTACTTGAGTTAATTTACATCTCAGTATAGAGAAACCTTTCACTGGAGCTAGCTGAGCTGCTGCCATTTGAGAAGGGGTGAAAAACTGTGGCAGCTAAATTCAAACAGAGCCAAGCCACAGTAAAGGCTACGAGGGCTGGTGCATTCTTACTGCAAACATCCCTCCATCATACTCTTGCAGCAGCCCAGTAGGGAACCTCAGTGGAAAACAGCAATGCGAACCCATCCGAAATGCTCCACTTTACACAACAGTGTAAGATAAAATACTGTCCTCCCTGGTTATATAGAATCATAGAATCATTTAGATTGGAAAAGGCTTTTAAGGTCAGAGTCCAACCATCAACCTGGCACTGCCAAGTCTACCACTAAACCACATCCCTAAATACCACATCTAGATGTTTTTAAATGCTGTCAGGGACAGTGACTCAACCACTTCCCTGGGCAGCCTATTCCAATGACTGACCACCTTTTCAGTGAATAAATTTTTCCTAGTAACCAATTGAAACCTCCTCTAGCACAACTTGAAGCCATTTCCTCTTGTCCTATTACTTGTTACTTGTGAGAAGAGATCAATCCCCACCTGGCTACAAACTCCTTTCAGGCAGTTGTAGAGAGAAATAAGGTCTCCCCTGAGCCTCCTCTTCTCCCAGCTTAACAACCCCAGCTGCTTCATCCACTCCCACTATGACTTACCCTCTAGATCCTTCATCAGCTCTGTTACCCTTCTCTGGACAAGCTCCAGCACCTCCATGTCCTTCCTGCATTAAGGGGCCCAGAACTGGACACAGCGCTTATGGTGCAGCCTCACCAGCGCCCTGTACAGGGGGACAATCACTGCCCTGGTCCTGCTGGCCACACACTTCCTAACACAGGTCAGGACGCCACCGGCCTTCTTGGCAACCTGAACACACGCTGGCTCACATCTAGCCACTGCTCACCAGCACCACCAGCTCCTTTTCCTCAGGGCCGCTTTCCAGACACTCTGCCTCAAGCCTGTAGCACTGCATGGGGTTGTTATGACACAAGTGCAGGACCCGCCACTTTGCCTTGTCTAACCTCATACTGCTGGTCTCAGCCCATCAATCCAGCCTGTCTAGATGCCTCTGCAGACCTCCCCACCATCCTGCAGATCAACACTCCCACCTGACTTAATATCCTCTGCAAACTGACTGAAGGTCCACTCAATTCCCTTGTCCAGATCATTGTTAAAGATATGAAGCAAGACCAACACTAAGCCCTGGGGAACCCCACTAGTGACTGGTTACCAAATGGATTTAGTTTGATTTACCACCACTCTCAGGACCCGGCCAACCAGCCAGTTTCCTACCTAGTAAAGAATACACTCATCCGCACCATGAAAATCCAGTTTCTCCAAAAGTGTGGGAAATGGTATTAAAGACTTTACTAACTCACAAGTAGACAACATTCACAGCCTTTCCCTCATCCATTAGGCAGGTCACCCTGTCATTGAAGGAGATCAGGTTGGACAAGCAGGACCTGCCTTTCCTAATCTCACACTGGCTGGACCTGATCTCTCTGGTTGTCCTGCCTGTGCCATGGGATGACACTCAAGATGATCTGCTACATAACATTGCCCAGCACCAAAGTCAGGCTGACAGGCCTGTAGTTCCCCAAATCCTCCTTCTGGCCTTCTTATAGATGGGGGTCACTACTGCCAATTCCCAGTCACTCGGGACCTCCCCAGTTAGCCAGGACCACTGGTAAAGTATTGAAGATGGCTCAGTGAGCTCTTCTGCCAGCCCCCCCAAGCACCCTTGGATGGACTTCATCTAGCTCCACAGACTTGTGTATGTCTAAACTGTACGGTAGGTCATTGACTATTCCCCCTTGGATTATGGGGGTTTCATTCTGCTCCCAATCCTGTCTACCAGATCAGGAGCTGGGTACCCAAAGAACAACTGGTCGTCATTAAAGACTAAGGCATTAAGACATTAGGTACCCAAGCTTTTTTCTCATCTTTTGCCACTAAGTTTGCCCCAGTATTGGCATCCAATAATGGATTTTGTTGCTGATGTATTTACAGAAACATTTTTCATTGTCTTTCATGGCAGTAGCCAGATTAAGTTCTAATTGGGCTTTGGCTCTTCTAATTTTCTCCCTTTATCACCTCAGATCTTTGCAGTCCTTGTGAATTTTCCACCTCTTCTTCCAAAGGTCATAAGCTCTTCTTTTTTTCCTGATTTCCAGCCAAAGCTTTCTGTTCAGCCATGTCAGACACTTCCCTGTCAGCTCAACTTTCTCAGCACATGGGTACAGCCTGCTATACCTTTAAGATTTCCTCTTTAAACTATGTTCAGCCTTCCTGAACTCCTTTGTCCCTTAGGACTGTCTCCCAAGGAACTCTCAACCAGTCTCCCAAGCAGGCCAAAGTATGCTCTCGGAAGTCCAAGGCAGCAGATCTGCTGCTCCCCCACTCCCTTTACTTCTTCAAGAACCAAAAATTCTGTCAGTTCGTGATTACTGGGCCCAAGAGGCCTTCAACCACCACATCACCCACCAGCCCATCCCTATTCACAAACAACAGGTCCAGCCTATGCCCTTCACAGTTCACTTGCTTACCAGCTGTGTCAAGGACTTCCGCACTCCAGGAACCTCCTAGGCTGTCTCCTCTCCAATGTATTGCATTTCCAGAAGACATCTGGTAAGTTGAAGTCCCCCATGAGAACAAGGGCCAGCAGTTGTGAGACTTCTCCCAGCTGCTAACAGAATATTTCATCTGCCTCTTCATTCTGCTTGCGAGGTGTATAGCTGACTCCCACCAAGGCCTTGTTGTCCTTCTCTCTGACTCTTAAACACTCACCCTACTGTCACCATCATTAAGCTCTAGACAATTAAAACACTCCTCAACATCCAGAACTACTCCAACACTTCTCCTTCCTTGCTTATCTCTTGTGAAGGGTTTACGGCAATCCATCGCAGCACTCCAGTTGCACGAGTCATTTCACCATGTTTTCATGATGGCAATTATGTCAGAGTTTTCCTGCTGCACTACGGCTTCCAGCTCCTCCTGCTTGGTGCCCATGCTGCGTGCATTGCTGTAAATGCACTTCAGCTGGACTATTCATTACTGCCTTTGGGGACAACAAGCCCTAATTCCTATGTAATCATTCTCAGGTGCTTCCACGGTTTCTAAAAATTCAATAACCCTTGCATCTTTGCTGCTGCATGGATTTCCATCCCCTACCTCCACTGAGGTGGCAGACCAAAGGACCTTGCTACCACAGCATCCCTCAGACAGCGGCATACCGCCCCCAAGTTTATCTGTAGTAAGCCTGGTTTTATTCCTTTCCTACTTCAAATCTAGTTTAAAGCTCTTTCATAAGAGCTATACCCAGTAACTCTACTAGGGCTGCCTTGGAAAAAACATGAGTGAAGACTTTCAATCATCCTACTTCTACCTTTAAGGTGGATTATTCTCACCTCTCCGTTTTCCCAGTACCAGGAAGGATGGCACAATCTCTGAGTTGGTGGCTTAATTTGCTGCCATTGTGTAGAAAACAGATTCTCCTTCCATCATGATTTTGAGATAGTCATTTTTCCAGGAAACAGACAAAGTGCAAGTCATCTTAATTCTACTTGTAACAGAAAGAAGGAAAAAGCTACTTGACCAATTCCTGAATGATCCTTAATTAAGCACCACTGCAGTCTCACCAACTGCTGTAAAATGATTATGAATATCCCTGGATAGATACATGGACTTTATAATCTGTCTCCAAAGTGCAACACAAAGTTCACACTGCCTTAGAGACGCAACACGCAAAACTGGATGTTCCTGCTCTCACTCACTTCTTGTCACAGGAACTTGTACAGTTCCTGCAGTAAAAAGAAGAGTGTTTACTTCTATACTGGTGACTTGGGAAGTGTGAGTATACTTGAGAAACGTCTGGCACTTCTAATGAAAAATCTCTGTTTCAAGTATAATGGGATGCACGCCCCTTGGAATTGTGCAAGAATTTGAAGAAAAATTAAAGTTGAACAGTTAATTTCCTATATGTCTGTCTTCTCAAAGAAAACATGAAATCAAGCTGTGAAGACAAGGAACCTGGCAATGCCACCATCTGCAAAAAACTGTGCAAACAGCAACATGCCAACAGTGCAAAGAGACAGAGATCCTTTTAATATATGGCTTTTACCAGCTATTATAATCTTATACCCTTACTGAGCACAAAGGTAGCCTTTTTGGAATTGCTACCCACACATGTGCTTTATTTTGCTATTCTACACATCTTTGGGATTATTATTCCCTCATTATAAGCACAATAAAAGCTAGAGAAAAATGTATGTATTTTAACAAAGTAAATAAGATCTTAAAAAAAAGTTGGAATAATCTGTGCAATAAAAGTGTGCAAAAAAGCAGATAAATATTCTGATTCTTCAGTCCTATATATTCCAACAGCTCCAGAAAATAAGAAGTTTTGAACTGAGGATGTAATAACTATAATAGTATTAAACTTGGCTAGCAATTAAATGATTACACCTCCCTTCAGACTAAAAATGTAGACAACAGCTAGTAGCTGACATCTCATTTCAACATTTTACAGCTGCTTTAAAGACTCTAGACATTTGGATGCATGCATGCATCTTATTTTCCCAGGATTTCAAAGTCCACATCCAGGCTGCTGCTCAGCCATTATAAATGAGTAATTCAAGCAGGGCATGACTGCTTCTTGTATTAACTTGATAAAGACGTTTCAGTCAAAGTGCATCAACAGTTGTGTTAAGTCACCCTTTTCACAGGCTTATGCTTTGCTTTTGTTAGCAGTGAAGTAAAAGAGTATTATTGGCTTCAAATTATTATAAAAGTCTTTACACTAAACATAATTAGTATTGTGATTATTATATTTTATTACTCCTGTTTTGGTAAATAGAAATACACCTTAATTATTTCATTTTTAATTAAAAAGAATTAATCAACTGACTGCAACTTGCATTAAATTTTTATGTTATTAGTTTAGACATGCAACTGCTTAAATGACTGATATGTGCCCTTGAAAATACACATCTGTTTTCAGGAAATTACACTCTATCTGTAAGATTTTCCAAAAGCTGGTTTAAAACCACACTTTTAATATAATAGGTTTAAGCTTATCACTGAATAATGAACTTATTATGAAACATGTATGAAAGAAGTGTTTTGCAATAATTTTACTGCCTGAAAAAATATTAATCCAGGGCTTGGGCTAATACATCTTTCAAATACTACAAAGATAGTTCGAACGTATTTCATTTTCTTGTATAAATCTTCAGGTCACAACCTAAAAGAAGATTTGCTCAATACTGAATTCTTTTTCCCTTATCACAGCAGGGACATAAGAGAGCTCAAAAGTACAGAAGAGAATTCATATCCTTATTTCAGTGATTTATTTCTATTGAATAGATGACCAAACATGAACATAGTTACACTAAAAATAAGAAATATGCTGTACATATAATTCATGCAAAGCCCAATACATAAAGGATGTGCTTTACCAACTTTACATAAACTGGACATCTGACTGATTACATCTATGCCATGGGCATACAGAAAAGAATACTGTCCAGAAGTGATGAACCATCATCACATGTGCTCCATAACCCTGTTCACTAATGTTGAGCCAGATGCTGTTTTCAATAATTTTTATATTCAATCATATCTTCTCTTATTTTTCAAAGTATTGTTTCTATTTACAAAATTCCCATTATTTTCCCCACTTCAAGGGAGAAAAATTCCTATGATAGCCAAGCCAGTTCTAATTTTATAGTTTATATTGTATTTACACAATATTTCTTTATGGTTTAATTATTTTTATTCCAAAAGTAAAACAAGCATAGGTACTTTTGAGGGCAACAGGAGATGGGAAGAGGCAGTCAGATTCTTAATTCTGAATAATTCAGATTATTCAGATTATTAATTTGAAGATTAATGTTAGATATCTCATTAAACTTTATTTTCATTTATTGTTTGCATCATATTATTAGAACACGGTCTGTTTTCCACTGGCATGACAGTTATGAACACTGAAATTCAAAAAACTATGGCTCAAACTCTGGTCAGTACGACTCCTTTCATGTCCACCTTCCCAAAGGCAGTGGTCTATTTTGGCAAGATATCTGGACATGAGGCAGCATAGCCAAAGATATTTCTTCATCTTGGCACAAATCCCAGACGAGCAGCCCCAGAAGCTCTACAGTGACAGACGATGAACCCAGGCTAAAAATGTAAGGGTTGGTAGATGCAGGCAAACTCTTAGTCTAAGAGCTGAAATGTTTGGAATTTCCCATCCCTTCCATTCAGATTGTCAGAGTACCCATTCATTGCGTAACCATGAAATGTTCTCGCAAGTTCACAAAGTAGAACCTCAAAATGATTTGCTATTCTGCAAATACACAGTTTTCTAAATCTCCTGGGGGAAAATTCATATTTTTTTCCAGATCCATCTACTTCACCTTGAAAATAGATCAGAAATTAGGAAAACACTTAGGAAAGCCAGAGCTGATATGCTGTGCTGCAAGTGGAACTCAGTATCAACAATTAGCAGCAGAAATGTGTTTGGATGGAAACTAAGGAGTCAGGTCAGCAAATTACTTTGCTCCGGCATATGTTTGTCTTAACTGAACTGGCTGCAAGACCAGGGCAACACCTAGAATCTTCTCTTTCAGACATGACTTCTGAAAAACAAATCGTTTTTTTCCCTTTTCAAAATGCCTTTTCCTCTACTGAAGAGTGTAAATCAGATTAAGAATTAAAAATATTTAGCTATTTAATTAAACTATATATCCACTCTAATCCTATCACTGCATTTCTCAAATAGATTTAGCATTCCACGTGATACTGAGAATGTCAGGATAACCTCAAATATACCACATTTCTGTTTGAATTTGCTGTATTTAAAATCTGTTATATATATGTTAATATCTGTTATATACTCAACATTAAAGGCTCACATTATATAGGTAAGCTAATTTTAGCTGTTAACTAGAACTGCAAAGTTACACAGTGCACTGTTTTCCTAACATCAATTTTAAGTACTTCTGCCAACTTACACAAGTACATATTATGTATCTTGAACACATTAGTTCTATTTGAGTGCACAGGTAAAATGAAATCAGCTCATACAGCACAGGAGAGATTAAATGGTCTAAAGGTTACAAGCGAATAATAATTCCTGTAGTACTAATTTTTATACAGTTTGCAGATTTCTGGTAACAATAGAGATTGACCTTGAGAAGCTTCACAGCACATGAAAAAATAGAACTAATTTAAATGTTTCCAAAGTTCGGCACCTTAAAGATCATCTGTCTGTTCAAAATTATTTCAGTTTGGTCAGCTATAGGAGTCTGTTCTAAACTGGGAGTCATCACAGGGGTTATCTAGTTGAATTTAAAAAAAAAATACCATTAAAATTCTAACCTGCTTTGTCTAATCCTGACTGTTGCTTTCTACATAAAACTAGCTATTCAGTCACTTGGTAATGGCCCAACTTTAATTGCTGACCACAGCTGACTATTTGCAACATCATAGGAAGGAATTTTTGTGGAAACTTCTGAACAGTAATGTTTGGGTAGAAAGGGACAATGTGGTTGAATATTCACTCTGACTGCATCCTAAATCATAAAAATGAGACTATTACTACATTTGTGTTATAAACTAAAGATTGGCATTTTGGGACTGCAATGTAATTTTTTTAACGTGCTACAGAGCTGAACCATGAAAATTACTGAAAAAAACTTAGATTAGCAACAAATACATTTATATTTTTATATAATAATCTGCATTAAAAATAAGGTACTTCATTTAGCATTGTTTTTTATCAAATGTGCTATGATGTTATTTAATTACTTGATATTAAAATTTTTTAAAAAAAGAAGTTGACCTAGTCAAAATGCATTTACAGTTTACCACCAAGAGTCTACTGATTTTCAGTTATACCTATTTAGCATTTAATTACAAAAAAAGTAGCTATCTTACATGAATCATTTACACCAAAGAGGCAGTGAGAGCAATATAATTCAATTATAAAACCTGGAAATAGTTTAAACACTATTTGAAAATAAACAGTTACAGTCCCTTATGCCCATGTCTGGGAAGCGTCCAAATGGAAGTTAAAGATCCCATGGCATTTTTTCAAAATAGGAGGGAACTATCCCAATATGCTGGCCAACATATATTTTCTCAATTAAAAACAGATTTCAATGTCCAAAGCTATGTATCAGCAATTGCTGAGAGCCTATACCTCTCACATTCTCAAAACACTCCAAACCAACAATAAGTATCTAGTCACCTTGCTGAATAATGCTTTTCCAGATGCCATAAGTAGAAAAGGTAAATGTATTTTCATAAATAAAGGAAGCACAGATACATCAGCCTCTACCATTATGAAAACAGATATTATCATTTGAACCCACGTGTAGATTTTTTTTCCAATAACAAAAGTGTTAAATATGACTTTGGTGGCCATATGGAACACTTTGATACTGCCAGATTGTAAAGTGAACAGAAATCCAATGGAACACACATGCACACATAGAAAATAAAGGTAGCAGAAATAATCTCATATCTGCGATTCCCTAACTTCTACACATTTACTGAGTTAAAAGTTTAAAAAAGAAAAGGCTTTTTAAAAACTTTTTTTTAGTTACTTTTACAGAATTTTCTAGGTTATGAGCTGTTTAAAGAGAAGAAGAGATCTCCTTTATGTACTTTAAAGCCTGCATACCTTGTACTACCCACCACTCAAGAGATCAAATTTTTAGCTGGCAAAACTGAAGCTCAAAATCCTATCCCAAAAAATACAAGCTCAACTACATTATCTACAGGCAGAACACTGTTATCCTGAGTTAAAAGAAAAGAGAAAGTCAGACAATGAGTTTTTACAGAAAAAGTTATAAATCCAGACGAGATGCAGGATTTCCAGTTCCCTCAGTCAACAGATTTCCCAGTGCAATGTCTAAGGCTCCTGACATTTGGATTTGAGTCCCCATCTTCATTGTGCTTTGTTCTTATTCTGCCCTATTACCAAACTCTTAATCTTCAGTGATTATATTACGAAAAAAAAATTTTGGAAAAAGGCAGAAGTGCTTCTTTGACTAAAGATATTACTTGACTTCTGCAGTGCAGCTGAACAGTACATCTCAAAGTCAGTCAGGATTGAAAGAAAACCAGAAATATTTTCAGGGAACTTAACTACAGAGGCTAACTTCCTAAGAACTCACATGACAGTGTAGTTTTTTCCTTTTTTTCTTTTTTTAAATACAATTTTTAAAGTAAGATTTTACAAAACTCAGAATCCTACTTAGTTACAATCTCAGAATTCTAGAACTGTACTGCTGAAGGATTTATGGCATACTGAGAGAAACTGACCGCAACATAAGCAGAGAGATGAAAACACCTGTTCCCCAAGAGGATTTAGAGAATTACTTGAGGGAAAGTTGAACAAGCTGTCTTATTCCTGCATTGTGCAATTACCTTTCTATAACCAGAGCTTACTGGCGGTTGCCAGATTTATGCAACTCACTGGAAGTAGTCTTAATCTAGTTAGCATAGTGTAGTACGTCCTTCCCTGCCGCTACTCCAATGGACATGAAATCTACAATTGCAGACAGCAGAGGAACAAACTGCACTTGAGGACAAGTCTACCTCTCTCTTAGAATAAGTACTAGGTGCTGGATCTCTGTAAGACAGTAGATGCAGTGGTGATTCAAGTCTGGAAAAACATTTGATATTTAACATGGTTGTAGTGAACAACATACTGAGATTGTGAGGGTAATGGCAGAGAATGGAGCACACACAAACTGGTGAATGTTAAAAGAGGCTTTGACTTTCTCTTCCTTGGTGTTAATTAACTTGGCATTTACCACTGTTACCAACCTGCTCTTCCCCACACCACTCTCCCTTCCTGAATTTCTCAGCAGTACCACCATCTGCTGCCCTTGCCTAAATATCAGCTAAAGTTAAGATGTCAGACATTTTGTTTGCTACAGTCAACTAATTGCAAAATCACCAGAGAGAAAGGGAGGGAGAAATTGCATTACCACAAAATACTTTTGCCCACAAATTCTGTCAGAAGGAAAACTGCCAAATATAGCCTTGCAGTTCAGGCAGTTGAACTGCTATTTTAAATCAAATTTTGAAAACTACAGGACGTTGCCAGACATTTTTTTCTAAAAATGTATACTTACCGAATTTAAATCCACCCTCCAAAATAAGCCTACAGGAATACTGTGTTTTCAGTAACTCATACTATTAACATTCATATTTTTCCAATGAAAAATACAAGAATAAACCAGATTTTAAAGGCAATTAAGAAGATATAAATGCTGTGCACTGCCTGAGCACAGTTCTCAAAAGACCAGAGTCCTGGCAACTATCATAATCCTTTTGAAATTGTGCATATTAAGATTAAAGATCACTTTGTTCCTCTATTCCCACAACTAGTTGGTATGGTAAAAAGATCAGTCTCCTAGTTTTATATGTAACATCTTTAACATTTGCTCTCCTCTCTGTGCATGTGATTAAATGTAACATTTTGAAATCCCAAAGTTCTGAGAAAAACATAAATCCTTGTCCACAGCTGCTGTTTGACTCTGGAAACACATGCATTTTCTTTTCAAGCATCTACCATCAAAAAATCCCAAAGGACTTGAACTGGAGAACACCTGCATCTCTTCATTTAGTTCCAATAACAGAGCCTAAACTTCAAAATTATAAAAATAGATGCTATGTTCAGCTGCAGTTACATTCTCCCCCTAATTCCCGTGAACAAAAATGCTACGAGCATGAAATCATTCAGGCAAGCTCTGTCATCGAGAGGATAAGATTTTTTGCACCAGAAGCCCAGTGGGAACTTGATAGAAAACTGGCAACAATTACAGATAAAGTACATAGTGAAATCCTCAGGGAGCGAAAAGGAAATGTAATAAGATAGATGGGTATAATTTTTTAAAATTTATGTCCAAACCACAAATGTGAATTGTCTTTAATTATTCCAATATACTAAGCATTTTTACTCATTCATTGTGTTAAATCATTCCAAAATACTTCAAATTAGACTATGAATCCTCTTTTACTAGAAATTTTTTACTTATTTACTTACTACCACAAGGACTCAGTTAAATTAGATGAGAACTTAAAAAATGTTAATTGTTACAGCTTCAAAATTCAGACTAACATCCCTAGTGCAAGCAGTCAAAATTAAATTAAAAAAATATGTCAATGACATGCTTTTTTAACTGCAAAAAAGGGGAAGTTGAGGGGCATACGTAGGTGTATATGCATAAAACCAAACATATCTATAATCTCTCACCTCCTTTCTATTAAGTTCTAACAGATAAAAATCTGATGGTTTACACTAATAAAAAAGTTTATGTTCCTGCTGGTACAACCTCTATGGCCATTTTTTCATACTTGAAGATATTATTTCTTCAGTTATTTTTTCCCTTTGGAAGAGGGTGAATGGAGTGATCTTATCTAAACCAAAATACTGACAGAGGAAAAAAAATTCTAAACTTTTGGAAGTTTGAGAAACATATCACTTAAACAAGGAGTAGCAGATTTTATAAGGTTGAATGTTTGCTCTTCAGCCTTTATGCAGCTTCGACAAATTAGAAAAGCCTTCTCACTCTTGCTTTGCTCCACTGGGTGTATAAATTTAACATATATGAGCATGATGTTAATACAAGTACTTTTGTTTACTCCTTTATTTCACTGCTGCATTATTGACTATTTAAGCTGATCTCAGAGAAAACTTTATTAATTGTATTTTTTATTTTTGTTCCTCTTGATTTATTCGTAATAAAGCTGTCCATACACTGGCTGTACACGTACTTCCAATTATTCAATACGGCAAACCAAACAGAGCATAATCAGCTCACTTCATCTATTCAACAGCTGTTCATAATTAACCACTAACACCAGCATTCATTTTGAAATCTCCCTCTTCTCTCAAAGGCCAGGTGAAACAAACAAGGTCTGCAGCTTGCTCCCAGGGTTAATAAAGCCAGGGTTATTTCAGAGAAAGAGTAAGAAGACCTTCCCAAGCCCTAGGGTAATGGAATAATCTCCTCTCTTGTATTTATTTTATATGCTGCAGTTTAACGACTGAGGAGCATATTCACCGATTTTTACAACTATGCCTAGAGATACCTGGGGCAGTTTTTCATATAACAGAAGTATCCAAAATTAAAATCACAGCATTCAGACTTGTATTTAAGGACTAAACAAAATAGTATTTACATTTTTTGTCCCTAAATACTTCCTTTGCCATAGGTGGATCAGTTTTCCATTGTGATAATGACACTTTATGCATCTAACAGTAAAACACTCCTGATGGGTAATCCTCAGTACACGCACTTGTTTTATACTTGTTATGCATTGTACACACTACACATCACATGCTTTAAACGCTGCCCTTTTTGAAAATACAGTTTAGAGCTTTTTCCTTTGATGGTTGTACTCAATGCAGTATGGTACTACTAGAACCATATTCTTTTTCCTCTTCCTCTGAACAGCACAAGTGAAATAGCAAAAAAGGAAGATACCAGTGTCAAATATTTTATCCCTTAGATTGTAAATACATCTTCGAACTTTGCAGGGCCACATACAGACAAGCAGTAGAAAGAAACTGCACAGCCGTCCTAATCATCCTGAATCATATGAGTCAAGTGTTACAAGACAGTAGACAGTCGCTGAGGCAACAAGGAGAGGAGGAAGAACAGTCTCCTACCTGTTCTCCAGGTAAATATGCCCTTATTTTATTCAAGAAGCTCATGCCATTTGCATGATCTCCTCCTTCGTATTTTATATCCAAACAGCTGCTCTGATTTTTGACGAAGTTATTTTCCACTCACTTTAATGTATTAATTAGTCCAAATTCCTATCCCAGATTATTATATACTACATTATTAGGAAAAATTTCACAAACAGCACAACTTCAGTACTGCACAATCACCTCCAGTAGTACAGCTTTAAAAAGCCCTCTTATTCCCAAGGGATGAGCTTTTTCTGTGAAATTATCCAGTATAGCTTTTTAAACTCCCAGAAGTGACTGCAACTGACAGCAAATGCATTTTTATGCTCTCAAAGCATTTCATGTTTTCCCTACATGTAATTTTCACAGTCATAATGAAAATGATAGCCATATCTCCTGTATTAAATTGCCCCAGTTTCTTCAGCAAGCATTTGAAAGCAAAGGCTGATCCTTTTTTTTGCTGATCCTTTGTATAGAACCTGAGACAATTGAAACGTTAATTACTCCTGGTTTAATTTATGTTAAAAAAAAATAAAACCATTTGCTGCATGCCATTCTTCTTGTTAACTGAGACCAAAGCTTTAGCAAGTCAGTCAGCTTTTTCCTCTCACTTGTCACTCCTCACAGGTGCCACCTCACAGATCCAGGGGAGCAGAGCTAGAGCCTGAACATGCAGGTTAGTGACTGTCATTGAGTAGACAGAATCACTACAACTTTCCTGGGACACTGAGGGAGTAGGTGAAGTGTCCAGTACATTTTCAACTCTAAGATCTTAACATTTTTAATGTATGTCCATTCACCTACCAAACAGGTACCACAGACAATTGTCTATTACAAAAAAATGTAATAGCCTCTCAAAGTCCCTGCACGTGAGTCTGGCCAGCACTTCATTTGTCAGTGCCTTAATTCTCATAAGCATCTCCTGTCACAACCCAGCAAGGACTCTCAACCATCTAACTGGACTATCTGTAATACTGATGAGCAAAATTGTATGTGATCCTTATGACCTGTAACAAAAACAGTAATTCTGTAGTACAGATCCTTTAAAATATAACTAATAAACTAAGACTAAAATCAGAAAATTAAACCCAAAAACTCCTCAAAAAATGCTACAATTAAACATAGTAATAAATACTGTTGTTATGAACATTTAAAGTTGAGTCAACAGGTGCAAGAGATTTTAGCTTCTGTTTAAAAATGGATCTGAGTAATTCAGATACTATTGAATCATTAACTGCTTTTTGGCAATGCTTTAAGAGCAGGAACTGAAAATAATTGTTATAAAAACACTGCCGTAAACATTTCCAACATGATGCTCTCCAAGAAACATAGAAGTACAATTACTGAAAAAATAACCTAACAACTGCTGGAGCGCACAGTGCTTACAAATATTTACTCTGCATAAGAATCAAATGTTGCTTACATATGCACATAAAAATTGCAATGACAGTAATAAATTCACTGTTGCTTTTCAGACTAATGACATTCAAGAATCATTACACAGGAAAAAAACAGAGAAAAAAAGCACACTTGAAGTGTTCAAGTTACTTCTGTGTTTCGTAATACTGGGGTCAGCTAATTCTTTTGCTTTGCTTAACCTAGATACTTTTTGGATTGTTTTTTCCCCCATTTCATTCCATGCCTAGCATGGCAATAGAATAAGCTTTGAAAAACATGAAAGCACGGTTTTTAAGAACCAGCACACTGACAGCAAAACCTAGTTTCATGTGTATTTCACAAACTACATGACTTATTTTAAACTAGACATATTTCAAAATTGTCAGTGTTGCTTAAAACAGACCAATGTTTTGTTTAAATACCACAGAAACCATAAGAATGCCAGGTTAAAGTATTTATGCCCACAAAGTCAACAACACCCTTAAATTTAGCCAAACAGCTCTCACAAATTATTAACTTCTCATTTAAGGCCACCACAACACCAAATTTGATGAGGTTGGATGTGTGCCCTACAGTATTTTAATTTTTTGTTATTGTTAACAAATTTTATGATAAACAAATTCTTAATAATAAATTATCCTGCAAATTTATATGAACCATTTAGAATTTAGTATATCAACTTCTGTATAAGAAGCCCAACCCAGTACCAGGAAGAACGAATAGACCTAATATTTTCAACATGGATCCTGCCTCTCATCCTTCCCCCTGCCTAAAGTTTACAGAAGTTTCATATAATTATTTTAAAAAGCAACCAAAGTTAATGAAGCATTCCTTCTTCAAGAAGACATACATCAAAATGCAGCTTTTAGTTCTTTTGTCTCACAGTGAGCTGAAGTTATAATGTGTGCAGTGTGTGTAAAAGATACTTTGACATTTGGCACATTTTATATCAAGCACCTCTTTTGAAAATTACATTGGATAGGAAAAATGTAATGTGATACCAGCTTAACAAGAGTTTTGTACTTACCAGAATTATGGCAGTAGTCCATATACTGTGGAATTTGGATTGTAAAGGCTACCAAATCTGGAGCTAAGAGAGATTCTGGCTTTCTACTCTCCTTGAGCCATTTACTGCTGTGTAAGTCTCTGGTGTCAGAAGGGCCTTGAATTAAAGGAATCAGCTTCTCTTTTCCACCATCACCTAAGACAAAGATTAGACTCCTTACAGCTTTTAGTGTAACAAGATAAATTTTCAAGAAAAACATTCACTAGTCCAAAGAGAACACCTATTAATTAACATTGTGAATACAGAATTAAAAGAGGAAATAGAAAAAGCAGCGTCATATAAACTATTGAACAACCTACGTAATGTAATGTAAATGTAAATGCCTTAACATGCAGGGGGATTTCAAATAAAGTAATTGATTATCTTTAAAATAGTAATTTCCTTCCCAATTTTATAAAATAATCAATTTAAACATCACCATGAAATCAATTTAAAGACACTCAATTTTTAATGTTCTTGACATTAGCTACTTTTATACATAAACACATCATAGACATTGATAAGTTCTCACATGCTCCTCAAGAAAAATTGTTTTAAAGAAGTAAAAAAACCATCACAGAGTACTCAAAAACTTCACAAGCAAAATACATACTTGTAGCATTAATGGCAAATGAGGCATTAAACAATCAAGACAATACATGAAAATGATGCTAAGGATAAAGCTAAGTGAAAGTATTCTGTATTTTTCCTATTTCTTGAATGCGTCTAGATTAATACTTGTCTCAGCAGAAAAAAAAAATCTATTTTTTTTTTAATTCAGTGTAAAATTTGACTATACTGAGGCGAGACTGGATCATCATGACATACTTAATAATAACAAAAAACCCCCAAAACAGAATACAAAAACCCCTCTCTGATTCATAGGAACAATGAGTAAATTCTTGTTTCAGTAACTCCCCTTGTAAAAAGCAAGGCCAATTCTCCTATACAGGCAATAAAATTTTACATGGTCCAGCTGCACATACCTGGGGCTTTGGCACAAATTTTTATTGATCCCACGGTCCCAGAGGCACATTTGACCAATGATGTGCCGCAGTACTTCAATTCAACATTCTGGATTGAGCCCTCAAGAGTTGGCAGGGGATTCTTAGATTTCACACCTAATAAAAGAAAACTGCAAATGTACTAGCCTGTTGAATTTAAATATTTTTATATTCCTTCACCAAGGCATTTAAACTTAATTATATTTTAATTATCTACCTTAGATGTTCTTACAGCATTTTTGTTGTGATTCACAGTTTTTAAATGAAAGTGAAAGAATGCTGCATATGGGTTTTTTAATACAAACAGTTATGCATTAAATATATAAAGATACTGTGAGGAAAATACACAAGACCACTTAGAAACTGAAATAATAAATATGCATATACACACTATATAGATTCACTTTTGTTTTCACTTTTAAGTGCCACATCAACTATTCTCCTTCATGTTTTTATTACAACCATTTAATTTCAGGATCTTGAAATGACTAAGTGTTTTCAGCTTTTGTTTAGACAACAACATTTTACTCAGTAGCTATGTAAAGCATTAAATCCATGCAGCTAAGCGGTACAGAAGGCCAACGGCACACTTGCCATTTTGCAGCGGAAACTGGCGTTCAAACCTTGCCTTGGGTCACAAGTGGAAATAAGTTTTGGTGGTCTTTCCTCAGCCCCCATTTGTGAGCACCAGAAGACTACTGCACCACTTGGAAGAAGTCAGTGCTATTGGCAGTCACTTCTGAAGAGCTGCCTAGAACTGCGGCAGAAGCAGCAGGGGATCATACAAGCCAGGACTGAGATATGTCGGCAGAGCTTGAGGGCAGCCCCCCAAAACAGCCCCAGAGCATACGTGGAGGAAGCCAGCCCTCCAATTCTGTACAGCACTGCCTATCAGAAAAAAACCACATAAATTCACTTGCAAATTAGAAATAAATAGTTTCAACACCTGTAAGAAGTATGAAAGGAAAAACTAACAGAAGTTGCCTTTTTTATGGTTCTTTTTTCCCCTCATGCAGAAGCGACTTGGAATTTGTCAAGTTAAAATTGGCAAGCAGCTTGTTAATTATGCAAACATTAGTATAATTATGGAACCATTTCCTCGTGTATGTAACATAGAATTTGTTCCAAAATCCATAATTATGCAAGGAAAGTATTGTGCAATATCAGGTAAAAAAGCATTTTATACATATTTCAAGATTATTACACACATTAAAGAAATGTAATATATTATCTAGAGAATTAATTAATTAGTTTTTTTGCAAAATCTCTCAAAGACTTAACCCAAAGAACAACCTTTAATATATATTAACTACTAAGAAAAAAATCCTAAAAAAAAATTATAGGAAACAGAAGATTTCAGATTAAACTTAGTAATTATGCTTAGTTCACTGGGCCTTTTTCAGTTCCTAAAGATTGAAGAGTATTTTGTAATGCAAATAAAATCATTTAGCAAGCAGTCTTCTTGACATATATTCCAAGTTTTTTTTCTGGTAAGACATTAAAATAATTTTCAAATAAAAAGTACTTTCCAAGATAGAAAGAAAGAAGCAACATATGAAGGGACACACAGCACTCAGTAAAGCAGACTGCCATCTGAAAGTAGATTCCACACTCTAGCTATACTTTCTTATCAAAATTTAAGCTGTCTTCTGTCTTTGAGGTATGTCCAGACTTTTCCTAATTTGTGACTCAGGAAGGCTTCAGGGTCAAAGAATGCTCACTGAAACTGATTTGTGTGCCTTCCAATACAACAACCCATCAGTTCTCAGTCTGAAAGACCAACTATCAGTTTGTCTTGTGAATAGACCCTCATTCCCATTTTTGTCCAGGGTAAGCCTCTTTTAAAGCTGAAAATCTCCTTTGATCTAAGGCATGGCATCTGACACAATGCATACATTTGTCAAAAGAAACTAGGGTATCTGCACACATTTCTGCCTCCTCATAGTTCCTATAAATTTGTACAAATAGAGGCCATTGCGTTCAAATGCAAAAAAAAAAAAGTTTTCTCCATCTTTTGCCAATTCCAAAACAAAGATTATCAAATACTGCTAGTAGCAGCCACTATTACAGTTAAAGCAAATCAAACTGAGGTCACAATTCGACCCCCATCTTTTAAGCCCTCTTAAAACTGGTTGCTTCTTGCTGTTTTCATTCTTCAGCAACACTTCTAAGAATCAAAACACAAGGTGTGATGTCCAATACATTTCTCTCACCTAACTATGGAAGACTAAGTACTTTTAAAACTAAATAATTTCCATAATGGAGTTCACTTTTAGATGACAACTCGACACCCTGGACAACTTCTTTACATTGAGACTAAAACTTTCCATGTTACTTACACGCGTAACTTACATTTTAGTTTAGTATCCTATCTGAAAAAAAAGAACCAAGTTCAGTGCGACTGTGCTCCCTACTTGTTTCTGTTTACTCCTAGTCCCACATCAAGTAAGTTCTGGATTTACTGAATTTCAGTAAGATACGACAACATTATCCAAGACATTTATTTTCTACAACCTTCATGAAAACACGGGTGTATTTGCCCTAACTGACCAGTCATTATACTCATGACAGTCAGCAAAGCATTGCTCAAATGAGCCAATGAACTGCTTTTCACCCAGCTGGCAGTTAAGGATCATGACAAGAAGGCAGGAAAGCTTAATGGCTTGGCCTTAAGGAAACCCACAAACCCTTAATACATGGTTATATATAATTAACAATTTTATTTCTAAGCATATGAAGAAGTAACTGGTAGCAGTAATACACTATTTTTTTTCTGTTACAGGGATAGTAAACACTTTCTCCATTGTTTTCAACTATTTGAATAGAAAATAGAAAAGTATTTGGAAAACATAGCACACTCATGCCCTTCCTTTTCTATGTTGCTCTGATGTCAAATGGCAAACTGCTTTCAGCTTCAACACCTGATAACCACAGCACACCACAGTAATCAAGGAGAAGTTGACAGAAAAAAATTCCACTCAGGTTTCACAGCTCTGGACTGATGGACACTCAAAAAACCTATTTATTAATTACTGAAATCCTACACAGAGGATACAGTAAGAAACTTAGAATGTCTAACTAGACTTTCATCACAAAGACAAAAAACACCTAAACCTAAGGTGATTGCCCTTGCCAAGTTACAAATCTTTTTCAAGGCACAGAAAGTTCAGAGACTTTTAGTGAACCATTTCTAATGAATTGGTTTAAAATAGGAGGCCATTTTCTCCAGTCTCTGAAAATTTTTGGAAATTATGAGCCATCTCTCATAAACTTGTCAAACTGGCAAGCTGCTCTACAGAGAAGAAAGAAGCCTTGTTTCCTTCATACGCCTCTATCTGAAGTTTCCATCCCTGTAAATTTAGTTCCTCCCAAATAGTCTCCCTTATTTCTTTCATCATGACAGTATCATTATAAAATCAAACTCTCAACAGTTGTTCACATAACTAAAATACTCCTTACATACCTATTTCAGCAAACAAATGTTTAAGCAACCAAAGACTAGAGCTTCCTTCCCTCCCCTCAGTGGTAATGAACTTTTTTTAAGTAGTGTTTTAAGGTATTGATTGAGCATGAAGATGTTCAAACTCCTAGAAATGTTCCATGCCTCCACGTACTAACTCAAATTTTGTACAGAGACAAACAAACAACAACATTTTAATTAAGACATTGAGCATGAATTTGAACAGAAACTAGGAAAACCAAATCTATCATTGCCAACAGCAAACATTATACATATTCAACGTCCTGCAAATGAAGTAGGAGAAAGGGTTACTTCCAAGGTGCAAGACAAGAGCGTAGAACTTGTGCTCATTCTTCTGGAATCACACTTGCAGAAGCACCACTCTGATTTACTTGACTTTGTTGCTCAGTGGAGTCAAATTAGGGCAACACGTTTTTTTTTTTAGTACAAATCACTTTTTCTTCAGTTAATTTATTATTTTCACCAGGAACAGGAGAATCAAAGACTTTACGGAGAAAGAGATACATATGCTGGTCTCCATCAAATATAACTTATGGCTCCTTCCAGATAAATTTTCTAGATGTGTCATTTTTCTCCTGGAAACATCTTGCCCATTGTAGAATGATTTGCAGTAAAAGTCAAGTGTTTCCTTCCCAGTATGTAGCCATGCGTATACTTGGTGATCAAGCATAGCCTGTTTCACTTGATTCAGACACATTGAATACATCACATTACCAAAGACTTAAAAAGCTATTTTTTCCACACAGTAAACCCCAAAAATAGGCAGAAAGGTTTTCTAACTTAAAATCTAATAGACCTCGACAATTGACACCTTGCGCACACTAACCCACTTTAATTATAACTCCAGGCCTAAAGAGCCACTGTGTTCCAGACACACATACAGAAATATCGTGCCATCGAGAAAGGTTTTCCCACACTTTGAAACAGCTATTCACATCTTCCCTCCAAATTCCCGGGTATAGCTTTGGTCTGTTCCATGTACATAACCCAACCACACAGCTTGCCCCAAGTTCCTGCATTCAGTATCATTCCATGCGCAAGCAGGGGGGAAACAAATACCTAAAGGCAGGTCACAACTATGTCTTTATAGATCAGCTCAAGATTTCTGCTAACAAGCCTAGAAATCTAAGCACTCATTTAATTTAAGCCCTGTTTAAAAACATTCCCTAATTCGTGAATTTACCAATGAATATCTTTTACCAATCCATTTGTGATAAGGTGAATTTGCAATGATCACAGGCAAACCAAGAAACAAAATCTAAACTTATCAATAACAAGGACAGAAAATCAGCAAAAGAGGTACGTTACTGATTCTGAGGACAACAGTCAGGACTGTGCACTGCCAAATCCCTGAAATACAATAATTCTTTACAAAGATCATAAAAGAAAGAACTGCAAAATATAAAATAGGAAATGAGTAAGGCATGACAAACTTCTAGAAGCAACTCCACATGAATTTTCCCCACATTTAGGCTGTGGCCTCAGAAGGAAAAATTTCAATATTTAAAGCATTAAGTACCAATAAACTATGGTTTGGCAACATGATATAGTAAAAGACCGTCACATACTTGTCAAAATTATTTCAAACAGCAAAAAGATCAATCCATGAATAAAAGTAAGGAGCTATTAACTAAATGAAATAACATCGAGGCATGAGTCTTACTGGAATCATGACAAAAAACGTCAAATTACTTTCACAGAAACATATATTTAGGTTTTACATGACTAACACAGAAAAGCTAGTAAACAAATTGAAGCATAAGAGAAACCTCATTTCTTTCCTGAGAGATACTCATCTGTGTTCAGTCTCTGCTTAGGCAGTGCTCAGTGAAAACTTCTGAAAGTCTGTATTGGACTTGGTTAGAGAGATGGCACTTCTGAGGAACTCCAAGCTAAAACCAAACTTGATTCCTTCCTCCTTCCAGAAAGAACATAATAGAAACCACAAAAACCAGCTCTAACTGGCACCAGTCCTACTTCTCACGTTCAAAGCATTGGGACAGCATAAAGCTTTCACGTTCTTCTTCGCAATAAAACAGCAGCAACATAGGCACTTCAACATCTCTTTCAATCATTCTGCTTCCTCACACACCACCTGAAACCACTGGGGTGCTGTGCTTGGGGTTCCCTCTTCCACCCCGCTGCGTTCCCCCTCCTTTTTTTAACTGGAAAAACAGAGAAAAATAAAGGTTTTCCTAAAAGGTACAAGCTAGGGTATAAGTATTTTCTGCGGTTTTTCCATAGTAAAAATTGAATCTTTGCAATGAAGTACCTCGAGCATCTTTAATGTGTTCGCAACTGCATGTTTTTCATCTGTCACCGTAGTCTACAGACCGTATTTTGCAATTCTAATGTACATACGCACAGGCTACTATTTTCTTTCTTCTTCAAAACAACAATTCAGGCAGCTTATTTTAAGGAACTGTCAAGGTACAATTGTTTGGGTGTTTTTTCTAACTCAACTTTACTTAACATCACAGTTTCTATTCTGATTATCATAGCTATTTATTTTCGTGTAAATGTGTCAACCAGTTTTTAGTCTACATATCACTATTCTAAGAAATTATTGTTTCATCCCCACCCACTCCCAAGACTTAACAGGACACTAACAACAGGATTATGGTAGACTTGTCTTGCCTTTAATGTATTGTGAACTGGACAGATTTTAAAATGTCTTGAGCTTCTGTGCCAGAGCTCCACACATAAGAGAACTCTGTCCTAAAAAATAGCTCTGCTTTTATTTTCTCTTCAACAATGGTACTAAAAGAAAAAAGTAAATGCATGAAAGGGTGAAATTTAGTGACACATCGAAATATTCCCTAAAGAAGGTCAAGCTGCTTTGTTCTTGGGCAACAATGATAAAATACTTATCAATGTAAGTATCTATCATTCTATTCATCAGAACATAAGCTGCAAAAAGCACATGTTAAAATCTCTCTAACTAATCGCTTCAATCCTTAAACTGCCTATAAACTAACTAAAGTTTCTCCACTGCCTAAAGACTAAACAAGATGCAGGACCATCATTATAAACAGAGATTTACATATTGTAAAATACTTCCCAGCTTGCTAAAGAACAGCAGCCGTTCACCTACAGGAAGAGTCACTTTAAAAAGGCAAAACCCTGTTGCAACATTCCTGTTTCAGGATTCCCCACACAATGGCCTTCATACAGGTCCTCATTTGCCCTAACCCAAAAGCATCTTGATTTTTCTAAAATCTTGCTTCAAATAGAGAGGTAAATAAGAAACCTGTGGTTCAAAAACCAGTATTGAAGAAAACATAGATTTGGAATAATATGTTTAAGGCATTCTAGGTAAGAAGAACCTTTAAATATTTCTTATCAATAATCTATTTTAAGTGATTATCCAGTCAGGTAAAATGTGGTTTTAATTTGGAATGCTCATAGAAGAACTAAACACCTACCACTGAAATGCACAGAATCTCTGAATCATAGAATTATTTACACTGGAAAAGACCTTTAACATCATTAAGTCCAACTGCAAACTTAACACTGCCAAGTTCACCAAAAGAAGTAATGGGATGACCAAACACTCTCCTCCAGGTGCTTTTTACAGTGCAGCTGGAGGTGATGTTAGTGAAGATAAGGGTGAAAAAATTTAACCACGCTTCCCTTCTAGTAATAGAAACATTCCCTTACAGACCTACCATAACCCAATACGCTGTTTCCACCTGCAATGGTACTAACATTGACTGGAGCACAGCTGGACAACAATTTCCAAGTGTTGCACACTGACTGCTAAGCTTTACGTGTGATTAGTAATATTTATTTAAATTACTACTATGTAGTATTTGCTAAGTTTTTTCAGGTTAGAAAATGTGAGGGGGAAGATGAATCTCACTGGTAGCAATTGCTCTGTGAGAGAAATCTGCTACAAAAAACTGTACTGGATTTGGCAGAGGCACAAAGCTGGGCCTGAGTGCTGTGAGAGCAGACGAAAGAGGTGGGAACAGCTCTACCTCAGCAGCCGTAGGGAAAAACCAGGGCAGCTCAGACAGTGGGTAGCACACCTGCGAGCCAAGGTCGGGCTATGGAGTAACAAGCAGCTGTCCCATGGCATGCTGCATGTCAGAGGAGGCCAGGCCTGGGCAACGCGGACAATCACAAACCCCTCTGCCATGAGCAACCTTGACCTCATCCCACACCACCAGACTTCTCACGCTCCCTGCTGGACTGAGGATCTTTTTGATCTAAATAGCCAACATTTAGAAAAGTAATACCATTTTCCATCTTTAAATATAAATAGTATTGTAAATAGCTCTAAAACCTTGCTGTGAAAAGTGTAGTTTTGGGCAAGTTATTATTTTTAACCTCATTATTGCTAACATTCTGGCTATTCAGGCATCGCCAATTGTTACCTAATTGAAGCCATTATTTTGGATTTTGCAATATCACACTGGTCAGGACACAAGATTAAAGCAGCTTTAGTGTTACTGTTCCTGCTGTTGTAAACAGAGGTTCAAAAAGAAAAGGACTGATTTTCCTTTCTGCCCAATTCAACAGCTGCAATTCAGATATTCTGTATCATTTGAGACAAATGATAGAATCCAAAGTTGATGCATTAAAATAACTTATCTTCCAAGAAAATGCAAAAAAACCTATCAAAATCTGGATTTTAACTCTAGAAAAGCATGTCCTATCAATCCTCATACCTATGTGCTGTCAGTAGACAAATGCTAGAAGTGGCATGGATACAAATGCTTCCACGATACACAGGAATAAGAACTTGAGAAACTTGCACAGTAAAGTATTTGAAGCAAGATCCTGAAAAAGATGAAGACAGATAGATGGAGGAAAGAGCTCACAGCTTCCACCCTCAGTAACACACCCTTTGGATGGAAGCCATGCACTTGCAATTGGTTGCTTCTATCTCAGTTGTACAACTCTTCTATCTATTTCAAATACAGTAGTTCTGCTGTATCTGAGAATAATAGCTCATGCCAAATGTCAACACGTAAAATACATGAAAACACTTTCACTCATTAATAAATGCTAATAGGATCTCGAAAAATCTGAAATGCATTTTCTATGTCAAGTTCAATCCAGTACTAGCTCAAAGGGCTTATCTTCAAACACATTAAGCAAAAAGTGACATTTATCTTAGACTCTGGATTAAAGTCTGCATTTTACAACTCTTCTTCTAGTAAAAAGCTGGGTAGTGACTGAAGAAAAACTTTCTAAGACAGCAAATTGTAGGACAAAAGAACAAATTCTCAGACAAATCAGAGCTCATCTCAGACCTTATCACGTTCTGTTGCACCTGTGGAGCTTCTTTCTCGAAGGCACATCTACTCAAATAACCTATTTGGCACCTATAAAACTAATAAACATTTCCTATTAGTCTGTATTGCCTTTAAAAAGCCTCCTTCACCAGAACAGATTCAAACCTTACAGTGCTATGTAACATACCTTCTATGCAAAAGACAGTAAGTGCCAGATATCACCTGGACCTACACATGATTGTGAGCTTCCCTGAAACACACATGACACCTGGTCACCTCTTTGCTGCCAAATGCAATATCCAATGGCTGAAATCTCTCACAGGCTCAGTTGGAGCTAATTGAATATAGGACAGCACAGTTATGGGCCAGTAAAAAGGTAAACAAGATGAGGATTCTAAAGGATGGACATAGTAATCCTTTAAGCAGTGAAGAAACTGCAAAGGTTCATAAAAATTCAAAAGAAGGTCAGATGTGTTCAGTAACGGTATTATTAAAAATAAAGAACATCTATGGTGTAATCATTAACAGTTAATTTCCTGAGTTGCTAGGCGGGGGTGGGGGGAAGCAAAAGAGAATGTTAACATCCCTCAGTTGGGAAGTGAAGAAAGCCCACAGTCACATGATTAAAAGATGGAGTACAGAGATTGCTGCCACAATCACTGACTATAAAGGAGTAGGAAATGGCAGGAAAACAGTAATTCAGACAGAGTGGGTACATAAAATATGATAGAAATTAAATGGGAAGATTAAAATACAGTGTATCAGTATTATCATGAACAATCTTCCCTTCTCAGAGAGTATACGCTGCTTTAAATAGAAGGTCTGAGGTTACCCCCTTACATGTGGTTTTCCATGCACATAGATGATAAGATTTCACTTTCATTAAAGGTGAGGGTTTTTTCTAACTGGAGTATCATTCTTCATCACAATTTTCTATATCACACTGCATTTCTTTATATCAATGTATTCCTTCCAAGAATTTAATATAGGTTGTTTAGGATATCAACTTAAAAACACAATGCTCTAAATTTAACAGACATGTTTGTATTTTCTTTTAAATAGTCCATGTAACTCCTGAGGACTTAAAGAAAACAGTACATTTAGTGTCTGGAATGGCAGTTTTTTACACTAGGAGGATATTAACCTTTAATCCTTGAAATCATTAAAGAAACGTTTGTAGAAATATTTTTAGCCTCTTTATCTGGTCAAAGTACTGAAAGTTAAGTCGTGTCTGTACAAACCAATCATTTCACCAGCAGTTTTATATTTCTTTAAAGCCTCATATAAAAAGCACCTGCTTAAAGTGAGTAATGGAGTTTTATATTCATTGCACTTAGGAACAGCGTATGTAACCTATTCCGTTTTCCTCCCTTGTGGAATATATTTCAGCTTATATTGCACAGCACATTACCGATGTGTATAAAGACTCTCTGATCAGCAATTTGGACTGCAGACAGCAACCTGCATGAATACACTTTTTTCCCCTTCCTTAAATACAGTATCCACTTGATTCACCAACACAAATTAAAACCATCCTTTAAAGATGATGATCTCACCTTTACAGTGAGTACATGAAGCCCATGCACAGAACACCCCAGCAATGTCAGGCTGCAGTCTGCAGCATACACCCTGCACAACCAACAAGCAATACATGTGCTGTCAGCATTACAAAGAAAAAACCTAATATGTAATCTTTCCTGGCCAAAGAACAGAAAATCTCCATTCGTGTGATTAATTTTTGAGATGTTAAAAACCTTACTGTCTATTAAGATACAAAAAATAGAAGAACATCCAAATGCAAGGACTCCTGTAACATAGCACATATTAAAGACAAAATCTTATCTTGGAATTTGCATTTTGTCAGAAAACATGAAAAAGGGTACTTCCAAGGTATAGCTTATGAAAGTACATGCTTGTGATATCTTTATAGTTGAGAAATTTAAAGAATTTTTCAACTCATCCTCAGCATCAGGTTTCCCTGCAGAATTTAGTGCTGTATTTTAATAATAGTATGAACTTAAAATAGCCTAACTACAGTAGTCTTCAATTATGACAATATTTATGCTGGATTCAAGTATGTAATATTAGCATGATTGTAACAAAAAGAACGTATTTTAATTTTTTCATTAAGAAGACAACAATGGCTTTTGATGGGACAACTCAAGTTTTGTAAACACTTCTGCATTATTATCCATTGTATTAATGAATTCATCATAGTACGTATCACTATGTTACAAAGTACACTGACTTCCATGTATTTCAAAGCAGAATGATTTATCCCCTATGCCCTATCACATCATCACAAAAGCAGATGCTACTTTAGAGTAGACAGTTACTTTTTGCATGTTCTTCCACCCACAATCTCTCTCTGCTGGTAAATTATAAGTAACACGGAAAATAAATTTGCCAGAAATTAAACCAGGCACAGAATTACCTATCAATATTATTGCACGTAAGTACTTACTCACTGAACTAACCAGGAAGAAGGGCTATATTACATTAGCTTGATTAGTACCTCATGGAAGGCTGCAGAAGTTTTGAGGTCAAAGCAAGTTTACTGAGCCCATGAGAAGTGGAAGGAATAGATATTCTATAGTCACATATCCGAGGTAATATCTGTGATTGGGCAATCGTATACTTTCTAATTTACTGTAATTAGGTTAGCACTACAGTAAGCTTGTTTGCTACAAATTTTCACTTCGATATACTTGGTACAATAAATCTTGATAAATCTACCCAATATTAAAATATCTGAGGAAGAGAGGACTTCAAAGTTAAAATTAAATCCTGCTAAATCTTCACAGTACCTTTGAATGATAACCAAAGGAGATTTTGAAAAGAAAAAGGTCAAATTTTTAAGACAGAGGAACAATACTATGAACTTACTGATTTTACAACACTGTTTCTTTTCCCAATTAGACTTCTTTAGCACAATTAAAAATCTGTATTAAATGTCCTTACAGGTATTATAACTGGCTTAGTTTATAAAAAGGAGTGCTATATGAATACCAGTTGTATGCTTTTCAACAGAAGGATGTAAACTTATTTAGCGATCTGTTTTTCTCTTTCATCTTATCTCTAGTTTCTGTGTAGATTTATAATGCTCATTGTTTCCAATTTTAACAAATCACCTAATGGCAGAAAGGAAAATATGTTAACCTTGGAATTATTTGCAGTTGTAGAAATCCCTTTTGTCTGGCTCATGCAAGGCCTGCAATCTGTTTTAAACACAGATTGTCTGTCTTTCGTCTGACAGCCACCAAGCCGCACAAATTACTTTCTGCCTGTTCACCTGTTTGCAGCTGTGTCTGTAAGCTAAGGATTCTGTAGTTTGACTTGAGCAACCAGTCCAGGATTGATGACATGTGCTGCTGATAAACTGAGCAATTTGAAGAAATTACTGGCTAAACTTATTGAAAGACATCTGTGCATGAGCTGAGAACTAGAAGCCTTCAGTTGGGTGTTTGCAACCTGCAGTGGCGGCAATCTGTTTGAAGTGATATCCTTCTATAACAGAGCTGGTCCTGCCACAAAATAACTGAACCATCTTTGCAACATATTTCTTCACCCACCAACAGAATTCTACTCTTTTGGTTTTAAATATACCTCCTAAACAGAGGATGTAACAACAATTAAGACTTCCTATACTCATCTAGCAGAAGTAACTTCTTTTGAAGTGTTTCCATTTTTCAATGAGATCTGGCATTCTGTGTTGTTTCCCAGCCCTCTCTGCTCTACAGACTAGTTCTCAGCAGTTAATGCTAGTTTGAGCATCTCACAGGCACACTTAGTATGTTAGCCAAGAGGACATGCCTTGGCAGTATTATGGGGGTACAGCTCAACTCTTCAGCTAACTAATAGTAATGCCTGAGGTTTCTGCTCTAAAATTCAGTCATCAAAAAACTCTATTTCTAAACCATGTGAACCTGGATAATGCTTGAGCTTCTGGGGGATACTTGCAGATGTTCATTTTAAGCACAAGAAGCCTAAGACTGCTCTCTCAGGGTGAGCATGTGCATGCATATGTGCATTTGTATGAAATTCTTTTGCTTTAAAAAAACTCCACCAGCCTGGTGAGCTGTGTGTGATGGCTAGTCAGTTCTAAGCTGAGCACTACGTTTAGCAAAATAAATTCCTAAGTCCTTCGGGACACATTGTACAGTGATATAATTCAACATTGCTCCCATTTCCTTTGTTCTTACACACGTAGCATAAATACATTTCAAGTATACATTGTGACAGAGTAAGCCAAAGCAGAATTCTGCACATCTTCAAATGTTTTAGTAGCCCAGAATAAACAACAAATTAAAAACATTACTAAAATTTCTTCACACAGAAATGTGAAAAAAATTAATAGAGGGAAAAGTGTGTTAAGCCTTAAAAAGTAACTAAGGGCTTAGAGAATTTCCAGCGACCAGTCAAAAGCACAAAAGTTGTCCACTTTCACATCTGCACATTAACCCTCCCTCCCCGCCTAAGCCTTCATTTTAGGCATTTAAAAAGGATTAAGCATGCAGTACTTAAGCACCCAAAACAAACTATTAATTTCACCTTGTTGTCTTTACAACCACTTCATACCAAAAGCCATACCAACTAAAATCATCAAACTATCAGAACTCACATCTGTGCTATTTGTTAGCTTTAGCAAATGAAATTAGTGCTTCCATATTAATTTCTTTAGTATTTGGAATCAAGTATTACCTTTAAAAGTATCTTCACAAAAAAGGTTTACTAACAATGATAACAATTTTCAAAATACATATTATATTTGATGAAAAATTATCAATGTGCTCAAACACATTTGAAAATAGGAAAGCAAAGCTCTCAAGTTAGGTAGCTATATAAATTGGGCTTTCACATTTCAGAACCCATAAACTGGATTCACCACAGAGCTGAAGTGACTTCCTGGAAAAAAGGATATATAGCATAGTGAATACGCACACAATAAATCAAGTCCTGATTATGTGCAGCTAAAAACTATATATCACCAATAATAAAATCTTTAAAATACCATGCTACAGCAGATATCTAAGTAAATACAGCATGTTTTTATCTTTAGCATCCATGCATATTGTGTGTTCGAGCATTTTTAATGTCAGCTTTTATTTTAAAACAGCTAAGTCGTGAGAACATTCTTATGTACCACTTCATAACTCTGACACCAAGTATGTATAAAAAGATTAGCCTTTATTTGGTATAAAATCAGTTGGCAGTTTTACATCTGTGCAATGCAACATAAATACCCCAGCTGGCATCTCAAGCTCACACACATATGGACTTCAAAACAGAAACTTCCTTATTTGCAGGACTGCCAGGGTAATTTTGTATACTCTGCATACTACAGCTATTTGTCAGACCCCTGCAGGTGTGCACTGCACATAAACACACAGCTGTAGTCTAGCAAGCCAAGTGTTCCATCAAACACATAAAGGGAGACCTCAGCAGCTGGATTAGTCATCCCTGCAACAGGTCCAGAGAGAACAATATGGGTTAGTATTTTTGGAAAAGCACGGATGGTAAATTTATGATTATGCTGGCCTTACCAAATAACTGCTGGATTGTGTCATTTTTATGCAATGTCTACTTATTAAAGTTTTTGTTAGAATGGCTGGAACAGACCGAATATTTTTTAGTTTTTAATATAAACAATAAGGTAGTTTATGTATAAAATAGTTTATTAAGTGCAAAATGTTAAAAGGTTTTCATGCTAGTGGTTGGTTTTTGACAGATGTTACAATTATTTGCATTGGCTTTAACAGACAAATAGCTGGAATCAATTATAGTTAGTATATCAAAGCTTCTTATTAGTTATATATTATGCTTTGTCACATTTACTATAGCTAAATAGGATTTTTCTATTTCTTTTTTGCTGTAACTGCTTAGATCACAGGTGAATTCCTAAAAACACTTGATAAAGAGAAGTGAAGAATGAATATTGTGATTAACTTGCTTATTTACACTGATTTTAATACATTTTAAAACTCAACGAAAATTACTTTCTCTCAGTACTGTTTAGAAGACATCAGCATCCATAGAATTTCATGGTGGTCATACAGATGTTAAAAATATTTTAATCAACCAGAAAAAGCAGTAAACTTAATTTTATGCAAGTTTCCTTTAAGAAACTTCATATGTCAAAATCAAGAATAAAATGAATCAGTAAAAAGATGAACAAAATTTTTAAAACCATTTGCCACCTATTTATTCAGAACCGTCACTGTATTGTACGTATTTTAGCATTTTAAAATTGCCTCAGAAAAGGTGAGAAACTATGAACACTATCAGGAGTAATCCTAGATAAATTTTATCCATCAAACTTTGAGTTCAAATATGCACGCACCTGTGCTTGCTTCTCCTTGGTGTTTGTTTGGAAACACAAAAAATTTACCATTTATAAATTGCTCTCTTTTCTGACTGTGACATGTTTACATACTCATAACAGTTCTTTCAGATTTCATGTGCTGAGGAGAAGATGTCAATTCGACACACTGGTACAGTAGACATTGACCGGCACTGAGAACATAACCACACTTTTTCCTTGCACAGACCAGGACTTGGCAGCACCTGGGAACACTATGAGCAGGAATCCATTCCCAACTGCCCCTGCTTCATTAAGTTAATTGCATCATTTCAAGAAAGAAGAGAAGGGGCTTCCTAAAGGTCACTTTCCTAAACATGACCTAATGATGTTTCAAGACCACATATGTATCATCCACCAGGAATATCACTACTGGTGGCTCAGAAATGTACATGAAGGTTATATTAATATTATGGTAACATAAGATCTAATCATTATAATTACTGATACGTAACTAACAACAACACAGACATTTCCTCATGTCTATAAAGGCAGCTGGTTTTTTAAGCCAAACAGGTTGTAGTAAATGCTGAAAAGGCACCAGACTCAGATGAACACTACTCAGCCATATCCAGTATAAAAGCCACTAAAACATGTCATAACAAAACCAAAAAGAAACATTTCAAAACAAAAAATAGTTATTTAGAATATAAGGGGTATGAATCAACACATACAGGTAACCAGGTCAACGACCAAACCACAGCTGAAAATGCAAAGAGTAGATTTATTTCATTCCCTCACTAACAATGCCGGGTGGCAGAGATACACCCAGACACGGGTGCCATTAGACTCAGCTCATCCCAGCACACAGAGACACATCCAGATAGGGGCTCTATTAGGCTCAGCTCATCCCAGCAGACAGAGACACATCCGGACATGGGCACCATTGGGCTCAGCCCATGCCAGCGGACAGAGACACACGAGAACATAGGTTCCACTAGGCTCAGCTCCTCCTAGTGGACAGCAGGAGGGGCCACTTCCTGCCCCAGTATACCAAAGGGCTTCATGCATGTGTAGTTTATGACAAGGCTGAGCTTTTATGATCTCTGAGCTTTTGTTCTCTCACTCTGTTCCAGCAGGAGGCTCAGGAATGCCTGTTAGAGTGTGTTATCTCTACATGGGAATTCTACTCAAAACAGGCAGAAGATGAACAGCACTAGGCATAAGAAATGGAGTTTTCCTGCTCTGATATTCTTAGCATTCCCAACAACAAGGTCACTTGAGCAAATTTACCATCCTCCTCACCTTTCGTCCTCTTTTAACCTTTTTCTTCCTGTTGGTGATTGAAATTCAGACTTAATCTGAGTCTGGATCTGGTTCCTGGATCTGAATCTCCAATCTGAGTCGTTTATTCAAAGGAAACGAGCTGCTTTTATACACTTCTTTAAGGCACAGTACTTCCTTACATGGCAATTCTCACTACACAACCCATCCCGTGTTGCCACATCAGCAAAGCACCTTCTAAATGTCCTTCTGTGGGGTGATCATGCAGTGCTCACCCGCCTGTCAGCTTTCGGCAGGCTCCTCTCTCTGTAGGGGCTTTCCGGGGGACACCTCCTCCCTCGAGGGTCTGTGCTGCCATGTGCTCCTTTGGGCTGCCATGTACTTATCTTTCCCTATATCTTCCAACACAGGGTAAACGCAAAAGGCAAAGTTAATTATTCCTTTTCATTCAAACAACTATCTTTCCGAATCACAACAGAAAATCTTTAACTTCAGGGATACATATTTTGCACCCATCTTGGATATACAGCCTACAAAATACACATATAAAGCTTTAACAATTGAATTACTAATCTGGTAAACTGAAGGCAGAGTCCATATCAAAGATACAATAACAAATGGAAGAGGGCAGAAACTGATGGTTTGATGGCAAAGTTTTCAAGATTTAATGGCATACTATACCACTGATGAAAAAACTACATTCAAAAGAACAAAAATTGCTTTATTAAAATGACCTACAGTCTTAGTAAGAGCTTCCAAGAAATCAACTGGCCCTACTTCAGATAAAAACTTAAAATATCTTTCTTGAAATTCAACAGCTAAAGATGACCACAATATTATAGAGCAAAATAATGTGATGCTCATAAAGCAAAAATGTGACTTCTCAGGACATCTTTAAGAAAGTTTTTGTGAATGTTACAAAAGAATTTTAAAAGAGGAATTAGCGGTTTTAAGTACTAATATTATGCAGTGAACTATAAGAGAACATAAATTTAAGACGGAAAGAGAGCAAGTAGAAGAACAAGGGGATTGGTGAGGGGTGGAAAGTCCTAGTAAGAGATGGACGACAAGGAAGGAGAGCCCCGAACACTCTCACAGTAGTAGGGCTCTGCAAAAGGGGAAGTCCATAAAAGCCACCTACTTCCCTGAGCAGACTAAATGTGGAACTTGGCTTAGCGCTGCTGTATGTATGGACTTGAATGTGGTCTGAGCCCTCCAAGACAACCTGTCCCAATTAAAAAATTAAATTTAAAGATCTAAGCACATCATGATGCAACCTTCCCACAGACTGTTCCCATATCCTGAAGAACTGCATTCCAATACAACTAAATCAAGCCATAGACCCTCTTCTTTGTCTAGAGACCTCAGCTAAGCAAAGCACTTTCAACAAGAGGTCTTTTCCAGGAAAAAAATGAACTTATTTGAACTAATGAATAAGGAAACACAGTTCTTATAATGAAGGATGTGTCTATACAGCTGCATGACTATGTTAGCTTTGCTTGCACAAGTCAAACCATATTTAGAATTTCTTCACAATCAAGTAATCTATACTTTTGCTTTCTTTTAATTTAAAACTCAAATTCAAAAATTTGCCTGCCTTATACAGTTATATTATGTATGTCTTATTCAGATCTTCCCTACGACTGTATCAAACTCTTTAGAAACAAATAAAAACCCAAAAATCTAGGGAGATAAAGTCAGTTTTGAAATTCATTTTCTGCTGCAGATAGCATGCCATGTTTTTAAATTAAATAATAAAAATTTAAGTATAGAAAAGACCCACTTGGGAAGTATTCAAGAATATTGACCAGCAGCACTGCTGAGTAAGAGCATTTCATGTCTCCAAAATTTGTATGCATTTATTATGCAAGACATTCCTGCACAGTGTTAAGCTGGCAGACCTTGATATTTTATAGGAGTAGATACATCTTGCCTACTGCAAGAAAACTACAAGCTACTACTGAAACAGCAACAACAGAAAATTCTTGCAGTTAATTCACTGATGCTACACATTGAAGAAGAAAATGATAAAAAATTGCTGGAAGGATACAAAGGTTTCCTAAATTAAAGTTTGAGACTTAGCAGTGACAAAGTTTAGAACACACCATCACTAACATATTTAGTGTTCTGTAAGAAACAACGGAAAATATTTTCCCTGTTTGAAAAGCCTATCAACTGAAAAAGATGGACAGTGCAGAGATACAGTCCATTTACACAAATGGATACAAATGCAACAGTGGTAAAAAAGATTTTGTATTACAGAGAAACACAGAGAAGAACTGCAAAAGTTTCTATAATTATGGTCATTATTTTAGTTAAATCTTATCCTGGTAAACATTAGAATTGAAAAGCCACCCTACATAATAAAAATGCGTGACAAATGCATATTGACTGTATCTCCAAAACATTTTAAAAACCTAATAATTGATAAAGAACTTCCTATACTGAGAACTATACTACTGTTGCCCAAGCAGCTGAAGCAACATTATCCAACTGTAACCAATTCCAGACCCCTTCGGGCATCACACAGACCATGCTTGCTTTTCTCTCCATTCCTACCTTCCTTTTTTTCCCCCATTTTTCTTAAAATACAAGCTATTTTATAGGGTGACTGTAATACGATACTATGATCATTGTTGATTGCAGTTAGAAACAGACCCTTCTAATCCAGCTGCTCTCCACTTCAACAAATGCCATTTAAAAGCTGCTTCATAAAAACATTATTGCTTCATACTTAAAAGACATTAAGTCAAGATTTTGGAAATTCCATTCACTTGATTATATCAGCAAGTGTACTATATGCTAGATTTATCATTAAAGCAAAATCCATGAGAACTGTTTTCCAGACTTCAGTTAATGCTCTTATGACACATTTGGCCAATGAAAAGGGATGAAAACCAGTAGTGCTTTGAAGCAATAGCCAGTAAATGCCGCTGTGGTTTACCAAGAGTGGGATGCACAACATATTAGACCACAGTTAATGAAATTAAACCATTTCTTATGTTTTTTAAATGTGTCCTGTATTACTTGCTTGGAAACTACACAACTGCTTCATCTTTGAGATTCTACTCTTTTTTTGGTAGTAAATTGTATCTCTTACATCTACTATTAATTAAATCAGTAAGCAACGACCACTGTTTTGTATTTTATAATACTATTTAAGGCAAAATAACTTGATAAATAAACCGCATATTCTTTTTTGTTTCCACATTAAAATGAAGTTCTAACTTCATGTTGCTTACTCAAAGATCCAGGGAAAGGATTTCTGTGAGGAAAAGAGGTTAAAGTATTTGCATACTACCTACTTGTATCAGATGTGTGTTGATAAGTAGTTTCCTTACATAACATGCCCATAAAATGTGGATTTCATGTAACGCTTTCTTGAGAGAAAAAAAAATTCTCCTGGCAGATATTTTGGTGGAATACATTTCTAAAGCTTTAACTCCAGTCAAGTACAATTTTTTCAACAAAGAAATGAAGAGGCTTATTTACCAAAATAAAACACTATTTGTCCTCTATTATCCAGAAGTCTCAAAGAACCAAACAGATAATTAATCTTAAAAACCCATTTACTTCTATAGCACTGCTACGTATTTACATATTAATTATGAATCTATGGTTAAAGCCCAGCTAAATTAAATCCTTAAAGACAACTAAATTTCTCCATTATATAGAAACACATTGCATAGTCTCTCATTTACATGAATAAAACTATGAAAACTAGTATTTTTCCCTTAGACTTTAAGACAGAGCTCACAGGCGAAAATTAATTTCTTTATGGCAGTCCAACCAGCTGTTGTCTTAAGCTAAGAACTCAATTCTCCTAAGCCCTTCAAACTGTCCAAATGTAGCTCTTCACACACTGTATTTTAGCAAGTTAATTTATGACTGAGAAATGTTAACTAATAAACTTTTCCAATTAGCATAATTAGTTAACAGTAAACTGAGGGATGGTCAATAGTCCAGGTCATTTTTACACTGCCCCATCATAAGGAGCAACTACTATTCTTCCAGAGGGACTATAATGCCACAATTTTGCTAGTTATAGTCATGAGCAGAGAGAGAAGATTTATATGTGAGAGGTTAGTAATGAAAAAGCATCAAAAACAATCAGTAAGAGAAAGGACAAATGGCAACAGCCCTTCTACTAGTCCAAATCAGAAGAGCTACTGTCTTGTTTGCTACTTAGAAATACTTTACTAAATATTTGGAAAAACACTGATATAAAAATTAGAACTCTGATACTGGGAATTCAGGTGGTGGAATGAGGAAATAAAGATATGGGGCCTTCCATTAATGGAACTTTTTTTCAGGCAAATCACTTTTCCCACAAAAAACCATTAAAAAGTCAACAATGAAGCTCTCAATGCAACTCCTAATATTGAGAATATAATTTCTGTATCTATTAAAAAAGAAATATCCTAAAGAGAAATAAAACTGAATTATTGTGCTTAACAAAGAACTGCCCTTATTAGCAGAACTGTTGAATAATATTGGCTTTTAACAGAAGTTACACTGCGCACCCAAGTGGCAGTGAAGTTCAGATCACATAGCCTCATTTCCATAATCATTTTCACATGCCTAGAATGCATTAAATACAATACCATCTTAAAAATGAAAAGCAGACATTCCTTTGGAAATTCATTCAATATTTAGCATGTCACAGACAGAAAATATCTCCTCCTTTTATAATGCAGAAAAATTGGAACATAATAAATACTACAAGGATGCTTGTTATTTCTTTCGCCTTAATTTTGTTCTATAGGCACAAGCATACACTGCTACAATTGTGGAAAGATTACATTCATGTCTAGAACACTGTATTCTAACATGGAATCTTCTTCACCACGCATTTTCACAGACCTCACATTAGCTACTCCTGCTCAACAGTCTCCAGCCACTTCCCAGAAAAGAAACACACACATCCCATAATATTTTACCTTATGAGATTCTTGCCCCACAAACAAAAATGTAAGCCTACACTTACTGGTATACATATCTTAAATTCATATATGCCAGCACTGCAGAAGTTAGAGCTAGGGAGTCCATGCAAGAGCACTAATTGACTTTTGGAGAGGATCAAATCCTTCCCTAGTCTGTATCTGGGTTATCCCCATTCAAGTTAATTCTGCTCTCAGGATGATTGCTTATGGAACAAAACTAAAATTACTGCATCTGTAACAGCAGTATTCTTGCTCATCTGTAATTATCACTTCCAGAGGCAAGCCTGTAGTTCTTCTCAGGATGGCAAATTGACCTCAACTAATAAACCCTTCACTGTGAAGAACTCGATTATTTCTTCTGGATAAACAGGGTATCTTATGAGAAGTCACCAAAGAATTAAAGGTAAGTAGAGCTAGGTGACATTCTACCCAACAATCAAACAAGACATGTTAAATTAAGCTTTAACTTACATCTTCTTTCAGGACTTTCCATTATGCTACTACAGCACGTGGGAACGGTGCAATTACCTTTGCAGTGCTAAGAAGCCCCTGCTCTGCAAATGCAAAATGAACCACAGTAATGAAATTTCAAATGACATGCATATAAGCAAGCAAGCAAGAGAAAAATCCTCTTTAAGTTCAATTATATAATAGAATAAATAAAAAATTCTAATGTGTAGCTGCTCCGTTTACATCACAGTGCATTAGCTACTACTTGGAGTGATTACATAACATTTTATAGTGTAGATCCCAGGACTTCAGACAATGTCAATAAATACAGGAAATAAATTTTTTCAACACACCAACCAGAATGCATAATTAATAATCAGACATATGTTTCAAATTAATTCCTAGAGGAAATAGTAACTAATAAACTTTTCACAAAGTACATAGAAGCGATGTGTGGATCAGCTAGATGAAACAGCAAATGATGTTGAACACTAACTTTCAACAGGCTTCATTCTGTCACAGGAAACCACACATCTGCCATTAGATTCATAGGTAAAAAGATTTGGATTATCTCGCCGATGCAAAATAATGCATTGCAACAGGAAAAAATACACAAAAGACATAAAATATTTACAACAGGACATCAAGGAAGGAGAAGTTAACACGATTTGTGAAAGAGAATTTGCCCCAAACAGTGATTCAAATTAAAAGAAATTTAAATGTTTCTAACAAAGTAAAGCTACCCTAATAGTACACATACTAACACATACACAAACACTTCTTTAAAAGGCATTTGAATCCTAATATGTCCATACTGATATGGACACACATAAATGTAATGCATTAAAAAAAAAGACAAGACATAGATTTAAAAAAAAATAAATTCCTCATACAAGAAATTATTTATTCTGCTAAGCACATCATCAGTGTAGGGTAAGGCCAAAGAATGATTATTATTAATACTTGCTGATAATGAAATTTTGTTTCTCCTGAAGAGAGTTGTTAATGTTAAAAATACAGGCTGTTGGCAGTTTTAGAAACCTACTAATTTAGAATTACTCCAACTTTTGTACAGATAATGTTTTGGGTTTTGTTTGGTTTTTTTTAAATGAACACCACAGTTTTACAACTCATTAAGCTGCTTTCAAGCTGCTAACATTTCTGTTACAATTCCTAAAGATTTGCAGAAGTCAAGAACATTTCTGCTGCAATTTATAAACTGAGAAATTAGAAAGCAAACAAAAAGAAAGCAATGATAAGGATCTTAGAACACCATGTAAACAATCTCAGCAGCATTGCTGATCAGTTACTTTGCTCACAAATATATTACACATTCAAGAGAAATAGAAACAAAGATGAAAACAAAGATATTTTAACTGCACCCAGTGATGACAAAACACGTAGATCATTTACACAGTCAAGCAACTGAAATGTCAATCTTCCTTAGGAAATAAAAATCCCAGGGCAAATGAAAGTGGAATGAAACCAAGGGAAAAAGGCGTTTGGCTCTACAAGCTAAGAATTGCCTACAGCAGCATATTACAGAGATGTCCCTGGAGTTTGGCTGAGCTGCAACGGCAGCAGCTTTGCGCTGTAAGGACTGGGCCATCAGTGGCATAGCTAGGCAATTAAGAGATGAGGTAATGTATTCACTTATTTTAGTAAGAAACTGCACAGAATACAGCCATACAGCCTGATGTACAGAACATTTTTGTACACTGAAATCAATTTACTAGAAGGAAATAAATGCCTGAAAGACTTGAAGGAGATGCATCTTTCCTATTTGCACAAACACAGAGGAAACCAAACTAACCCCACCACCATCCCCCAAAAAGTAAATACAAAAAAATTCATATTTGTTCCAGTAATACCATACAAGAAGGACTGTTCTTGTTAACCAAAAACCATCTTGTTAACCAAACTGCCAGGCATGGCAGGTCTTACTAAAAATATTTAAACTGGTTTTATACCGTGGATAATATTAATACTTAGAATAGTTTTGGATAGGAACAGCAGTTTTCTTTGCACTACATACTCCTGCAGCTGTACAGAGGCTTGCTTCACAACTCCGCACAATTGCAGGATCCCTTTGCAAACACAATCTCCATATGTACCTTCCTACAATCAAAAATTTCTTTTCTCCGCTCCTACTTCCAATTTCTCCTATTACATCTCCAAATGATGACAACCTTTCCCTGTCGATATCTTCCCCTCTCTTTAAGGTCAAAAAAAAAACCCAGAGAAATTTTTACAACAGTTTATGTGGAGAAATTTCACCATACAAGAGTGGCTAAGCAGTGACATCTTCTGAAATGACCACCAAATAGTAGCACTATAGAAAACTCTGAATTACGAAAAGTTCCTCCTTCAAAATCGAGAGACTAAATCCCACCTACACGCTGACGGCAGATCTCTACTTTGTGAATTTTCAATCAGGGATGTTAATAAGAAAAAATTCAGCTGTTTTACCTCTCAGAGTAACACACAAAGTATTTTTGGCACAATGCTACAAGTACATTACAGCACAGCGGAATGTAAAATTTCATCAACTTTGGCATCCTTTTCCTTGAGACAGTATGGATTTCAGCATTAATAGATGAAGTGCAAATAATCCCGTGTCATTTACCTAAGTCCAGTGAAAACACTAAGAAGCTAGTATTAATAATTATATACTGTAACACACTGAAACACACAAAGAATGTAAATGATCTTAATCTGCAAGACTGTACATCTTTCAGAAAGTAAAAGAACCTGATGCATTAAAATATGAGCTTGAGATTGCTGCAGAGAGTGATACGAAGACCAGCTTTTAAATTCATTCAGCTTTGAGGCATTCTCCACTGGGGCAATGCCATCATCCCCTCTGCCTTGAGTTGCCTCTCATGCTCATGTGGGCACATTATAAGCCAGAAAAATGGCTAAAATAACTGAAAAATAACCATCAGAATGAACAACTTCCAGCTAGATCTACAAGCTGAACAAACTGCTCACGTATCTGCTTGACTATACGTGTGGGAAAGCTGCTGTCAGGAGTGCAATGTAGAGTGCCTCTACACACAGTAGTATGGTCCTACATCTTACAAATAAAAGGAAATCACGTCCTTTATAAGACAGGACAAATGAGGTTTTAAAACCCTCCTAACCTTATAAACATGCCTACAAATCAAAATCTGGCACCAAAACACTTCAAGAGGGTGTACAAGAATAACAGATGCCAAAAGTTTCTATAAGACTATCTACGACTTTGTAAGAGCTAGATCCAAATGTTACATGTTTATTTCTTGAACCGTAACGCCTTCCATTAGTGGTATGGTTAGACTGAAAAAATAGTCTAAAAAAAAAAATCTGGCTCAAACACACTGTAATCATGGGTCTGAGAGACCACAAAGCAAAACTCTTGATCCATTATAGATGAGACATGACAATTGCAAAGAAAACACAAATGATTGCTTTGTAATGTACTTAATACCCTTCTTTTCTAAGGTAAATATTATTTGGTTTGACCTACTCCCTAGGAACGTCAAGCATCAGGGCCCTGTTCTGCTAAATTAGTAATTCTGAAGAGCAGCTATGAATGCCATCACTACATTAATTTAACACATTTTAGTGTTAAAACCCAGTATGGATTTGGTATCATAGAAGAAAAAAAATTCATTTCATAATATCTTAGATGCTATACATATTCCTAAAGGATGTTTCGCATTTAAAGCACAGTCTAATCAGGGAAATCAGGTGGCAAATATGTGGGCAGGACTGAAAACTTAGGATTTGCAATTTCCACCTCACATCCCTGCAAATAAATTGAGTAGAAAAAGTTATCAATTAGTGTTTAGAAATTTTGTATTTTATTTTTTCCCATAAAATGACAAAAATTAATAATGCTTATTTCTTCCACAGGGTTCTTGTAAGTAATTACAGACCACAGAAGCTCAGATGCTTTGGGTGCTCAATTCTCCTACTGACATAGCAAGACACAGAAAACCCTTTCTGAGTTGTGTGCTGCTCTGGTTCCTGCGCATTTTCATTATCCATATCTTTGAGTAGTGAGATCTTCTTCTATAAGTTTGGTGTACATTTCTTGTTCAAATTTATATAATTCTGGATTTTATTCCAGTGGATCCCAAAAACCATTTAATTCAAATCCTACTGTGCAACAGCCCTATTACTATTGTTTGATAGTCTTCCTAAATAAAGTGTTTTGCAACACATAATGGTGAGGTTTTTTCCAACAGTTCTGAGAAAAGGATTATTTCACCTTTGAAATGATGAAAAGCTCTGGAATAATAGAAAAGTATACTTAGTGGGTTTTTTAATGAAATACTCATACCATTATACAAATGTCACTAAACTGAACTGATGCACAGGCAGTCTTGATTCAGGTAAACGACACATTAGCATGAACAATCATAAAAAATGCGTAAGGAGTAAGAAGCCTTCTTAATGAAAAAACATAGAAATGTTTCCATATGTTTTATGAAGTATTCTTTACCCTTTAAATGAGCACATTCAGATTTAGTCGCTGGCTTTGTTTCAGAGAAACCCCATCTGTACACTACATCGCTTACAGGCACATCTCAGTCATGCAATAGCTATGTCACAGCTCATATATCAAATAAAAATCACATTCAAGGCCACACAACCTTATATACTCAAAGTCTTCCATTTTATTTTAAGTAATCCTAAGAGAGCTCTTATTGCACCTCACTGCTGATGTCACATGACTTTTGTTGGGAAACAGAGTCCTACAACTGAAATATCAAAAAGTTCTTAACACAGATGAGAATGATATAAAGGAGAACTCCGTTGTACTTATATATTCTGGAAGTCTTTTTTTTCAACAAAGAAACAGGTGTGGAACTAAAAGCTTAAGAAGAGTAGCACTGCACACCATTATGTTGTACTGTGAAAAGCAGGATAAAACATGCGGAACTCACAGTAGGCTTAAGGAATTTATCTGACACAGATTCCAAGGCTAATAAAGCTGATGGTCCACATCAAGGACAGAAAGCAAAGAAGTTATCTAACCTTCCTGACATCAAAGCTTTCAGTGCCAGAAAATTGCATTTCAAACTCAACAGCAAGGATAGCTGAACAGTCAAAAGGCTTCTATCCACATTACATGGCAGTCCATAAACCATTAACTTCTGTAGCAAGGAAACAGTATGAACAGCTATGTTAGAAATAACGAAATCATACAAACCCAAGCCATCTCCTCCACAGAACACCTTGACTAAGCAGAATGCTGCTGAAACATTTCTATATTTTGGGTTTTTCCCCTTATTATAAGGAAGATACCCTTGCCAAAGAGAATTTGTGAAAAACAAAAAATATCAGAGGTAGTCAGCTAAGCAAAAATGCCTTACAATGAAAACCAATTATCTGCAATTTAAAAGAAAGGTTTCTTCTTGCCAGTGTCTAAAATCACAACATACCTCTGAATTACCCGTAATATATAAAAAGATGATTATTCAATAGCTGCTCCTTGATAAGTTCCTGAGAAGGTTATGTTTCCACTAGCATATGAAATAGGCGGGTCACTATAAAAGAATGTTTGATGTTTTGGTTTTGGTTTTT
Organism: Rhagologus leucostigma; assembly: GCA_013397725.1. Lineage (NCBI taxonomy): Eukaryota > Metazoa > Chordata > Aves > Passeriformes > Rhagologus > Rhagologus leucostigma. Next base: position 705,433 of record VZTD01001256.1, on the reverse strand, counting down.
TTTTGTTGTTGTAAAGATTACACTGATGAATGCCATGACAATCATCAAGAAATTATATTACTCTTCTTTAACTTCAAATCAGTTTCCTGGGATTTAGACTACCAAGATATAATATCTTGCATTTAAAAGTGCTGGTTAAGAAAAAAAAAATAGCAAAATATACTTCAGCTAGCACCTTGAAAGGGTCAACTGCACTAAACAGACACAGACTGAACAAAAGGATAGTTCAGAAATCAGCTGGCCTCAATTAGAAAACTGGGGGAACCAACATTTCAAACAGAAAATTTGTGAACCATCAAGTAACACAAAATAAATAGGAAAAGAAAGAAGCCTTGTGATGATCCAGCCTCGATTCTTTTAAAATACAGGCCGCAGGATTTTCCTCCTGTACTTAAACACCAGCATGAATCTATCAAAAAACCCCTGCAGTCTCACAAAGTTGTTACAGTCATGAACTACTGTCAACATAAAAAGCATCTTTTTAACTGGAATTTGTTTTGGGTAATGGAAATTTTTGTATCTCATTATGCTAGACAGAAAAGTTACATTTTGAATAGATAATGCAGTTGACTGAAATACAAGTAGATTTGCCTCTTACTAAAAAATTTTTTAAGGTTTGCATGCAACTTCTGTTATGAGTCTCATCTCCCACTCCAAAGTCTACATAAGCCTTAAGATGATCAGTGGCCTTTCAAAACAATGACTTGAGCAGCATTTGGAAGTCAAGTTGATCTTTGAGACTTCTGGGAGGACAAGATAACGTAGAGCGTTAATCTGAAGTAGAACCACCATGGAGTCGTTTCTCAACTTGATGCTCTTTTTGTTTATATGCTTAAAACTGGGGAAAGCTAAGAAAAAATGGCAACAAACAAAATATATTCAACATTTGAATACAAAGACTTGGCTGAGAGGTTATATTTGTATTTAATTTGGGTGAAAGAAAAAGTGAATGGCAGATGTGGCTTACAAAAAGAAGAAAGCATCTTGACACTATGACCAGCAGGTTCCTGAGCTCCACCTCGTAAGCAGTATCCAAAGAGGGAAGAGCCCATAAAGGTATTTCAGCTCTGAAATGTGATTTCAAGTGCACCTGCACTAATTACCTTTCCAATTGCTAAAACAAGAAAGTTCTGTACTACCTCAATGAAATAGAGCATGACTATTAGGTATAGAAGAAAACTGAAGTGGGTTTTACAGAAATGAGGGGCATATTTTTCTCCTTTAGATTATGAGAAGACTTAACTGACTACAACTTATTAATGAAAACAGTTTCAAAACAGCAGTAAAGCAAAGTAAAGGGCTGTTTACAAAGTTTACACTGTGGTTCACAGCCATATGAACATAGACTAGCACATTAAAGCTTCAAGTTTCTCCATTCTTTGCAATAGAAACTTTAAAAGTACTATAAATGCGTAGGAAATAAATATATTATAAGAATATGTTCAATTATATTCAACATGTGTGATTATATACAAACAACAGAGTAAAAGTAGTCTTTCAAACTGCAAAGGATATTAAGGAATGTGACACACAGGCATAGAGAAGTTAATATTCTACAGACAGGTAAATCTTATTGCATTGCAGCAAACAAGAATTTCAATGGAAAAATTGAAGAAAATCTAATGATACCCATCTAATTAACCTACAGATACTCATGGCATTTTGAAAGCCTAAGAACAAAGCCACCTGGTACAATAAAACAGTCTCATGTTCACCCTGGAAGCATGTGTACAGTTCAATGGGTTCCAGAAAAGATTGGACAGTATTAGAGAAACCTAAATGACAACCTTCATAACTCCGACCAGCTTCAGAATGTAAGACGGAGGGAAATATACAAATTCAGTTCGCTAGAAAATCATCCATTTTATTTGCACACATGCTTCAAGGTATTCTCTTATAAAGCCTGTAGCTTCTTTTGCTGAAGCTCAATTTTCTCATCAAGTGCTACCATAGCAAATGCAGCATCTGACTGAATGCCTGATAGTGAATGCTTAAGAGGCAAATACTGAAAAAAATATGTTTTCAGTGAATGCTCTGTACCATATTTATTTTATCTCATAACCATGCATGTGGACTTTTTAGCGCTTACTGCAATACTGTAAAAATCACCAGCTCTTTTCTGTTGATCATTTCCCCATCGAGTTTTTAAGTTAGAACAGCTTTCTACTGACATTGTTAGAAAGAAATTTGCCTAAAGGCTTACATTCAAACTCAGCAAATCATTCAAATGAAGGCAGAAAAGGAAGTGGGAGGGCATGAGATGCGAAGACTGAGGTCATGACAATAGTTTGGTCCAGTACTATTCCCTTTTTCAGATAGGTTTTTCCTTGCATTTAGGAAACATTCTGTACCTGTAAAGAGAATTTTTGAAGACTGTGCAAATTTACAGAAGGCAAATTTTATGAATTAAAGAAGTAGTTGTTCTTATTGCTGAATACGGTAGAGGTACTGCCTTGGTGATAAGCTCAAAATCTGCTGGCAAGCTGTGTTTCATTGATAACATATGGGATACTGCAACATACGAATAGACAGAGGCATAAAAGCGATCCCACTGGGAAAGTAGCCTGGACACGAAGTACACATCAAAGCAAGTTTTATAAAAAGCTCTCTTGAAAGACAAAAGATCAAGTGCTTAGCACTTCGGTAATCACAACCACCTCATCTAAGCCCAGTGAATGGAATACAGAGTTAACTTATGAAACCAGGAGCTATGAGAGCTATAGCAAGACACAATCATACGAGCTTTCAACAGAATTGCAAATGCTGTTATGTCAGTGCCTCAAAGCTTTGCTTTAAAGCTTACACTCAGTCTAAAATGAGTAGGCATAAATATCTATGGACTCGTAATGTCTCTGAAGTGATCTAGTTTGCTGGCACAAACAGTATATTTTTAGATACAATTTCCTAAGACCGTGCCCAGAATAGTGCAATTCACCCATCTGAACTGTACGTTATCTTTGTTATAACACAATTCCACAGCATTTGAAAAGCTCTTGAATACACAGAGAAACTAAGTTCTTTAAAAGCCAAGAGGAACTCTAAAAGAATCTGCAAAAAGATTAAGTATAACAGATATCTAACAGGTGTTTTACATTGTATACACTACAATTCTAAACCTGCCAGTCAGACGTTTACTGACAGAGTATACCAAGCACAGTCATAACTACTTACAACAGCAATATTCACTGTCAAGCACTCATAAAAAATTGCATTTAAATCCTGGGAAGCATGAACAACAGTATGACTAGTTTAAAAAATAAATACATAAATAAAATAAACCATCCTCTCTCTTCCCAGTTGCTTTGCTTGTAACAGACCATAACAAAAGAAACTGTTTTGCTTTTGTACATTTTTGATGCAAGGGAAGTACCCTTCTGGAAGGCAGAGCTGCCACTCTTCTCCATTCTACAGGGTAAAAATGGACTCACGTCTGATCACAAATCACAACAGACTCTTGTGATATCCAAAGACCCTTTGACAAAACCCCTATTTTATTCTCTAACTCTAGTCATCCTTTGGAAGTGCATAAGTTTGAAAATTTCCTTTTTATCAAGCAAACAATTAAACCAAGTTCTTATTTAACTTCTTTTGCTGAACTCACTGTAGATGAATGACTGATTTATTCTTCACAAATCTAAAGGTACTAATAAAAAGGTAATTCTTTACCTCAAAATTTAATTGAGGTCTGAGTTTCTGAGATGACACAATCGTTCAAGGAGAGGAACAGAATTTAGTATAGTCCATCAAAAGCCAAAATATCAGGAAACACAAAGTAAGAAAGCTGAATCTTTCTGACCCATTTATCAAACAGGCACATTCGGAGAACGTATTTTTTGCTATCCAAACTGAAAACTAAAAGACACTCAGATAACTTCTGAGTACAATCCATTGAGTTCACACTAAATAGGCTGATACTGAGATAGCAAAAATGGATTTTTCCTAAACATTTTCTTTGAAAAGACAGCAAAATGTACGGAAAATATTCTGGGAGATAGATGAAAATGGAAACCTTATGGACTCCTTGACTTCCTAAAATAGTTAGGAAAGCTATCAGTCAGCTTGAAAACTCTTCTTGGTCTTCTTGGCTTGTAGTCTTTTTGGTCTTCTTGGCAAGTGATTAATTTATCACTATTTTTAATCATTATTACTTTGAAAACCTCCTCCAGTAATTCCAATTACTAAAATACCTGGTATTCAGCTACATCACAAATCTGAGTTTACATATAGGAGAACGAAAGATGATAACTAATGAAAGAATAAAGCAGCTGACATAACAGAAGTGCTATACTCAGCTGCGGTATGCCACACAAGCCAGGTAAAACCCAAGAAATCATATGAAGGAAACTCCAAGTCTCATCAGAGGTGCAAAGATAGCTGGCTTCTATAATGTTGGAATTCTTGCATTTCGCTCTAAATCATCCAGTATTCACTTAGCTCAGAAAACAGAAACAGACTACAATATAATTCCACTACAGGGACAATGCATCTGAAGAACTAAATGTAGCTTCTCAACATGATCAGACCCCTTAGAGCAATTAAGCTTTTCTTCTTCCAACAGCAAGTTGAGAAAAAAAAAAAGTCCATGCCTTCAAATTGGAAAATTTGAATAATTACTGGAATAGTTCAAAACACACTTTCCAGCAGTCAAGACTTAAAACATTTCTATAACACTACCCAAGACTTGCATTTCTTCTTAATTTCTGTATTTTCTAGTCACTCCCTTGCTCTGCAATAACTGATGGGGGGAGGGGAAAATGGTTACCATAAACTCCTGTTCAGAGAAAGCATCTTTAATGAGAAAAACATTTTAAACTACCATGCAAGAGACAATTCTACCTATCCATACCTAACCGATCAGGTCCCCTGTTGTGTATTAAAGAAGGAAAAAGAGGCAAATCAAAAGGAGAATGGATAAAGACTGGAACCAAGAAGTTCAATAAAGGAAAGGGTTGACTATCACAAGATCTGACAAAAATACAGTAAAAGTAGGAAAAGAGCATGAGCAAGATGCAGCAACAAAGCCACGGCATAAAACTGGGAGAAATCAGCATAAGACAGAGTAATATCTGGATTTATTCAGCATGCTACACTCAAAGCAAAAAAAAGGCAAAACACATTTGGTTTGAACTTGATATAGTTATAAAAGAAAGAAACTAAGCTCAGACTAGGGACTTTGCTTATTTAGATGATCTCCAACTAAAACAAAGATGTTTCTGGAAATAGTTGTGATTACTTTCCTTGAATAGCCAGCAGGCCTGTTACAAAGTATGTTTTGGAGAATGTTAAGCAAGTTTAACAGCTCTTATTTCGCATAAGACAAAGATCCCAAAATCCAGGAGCTGTGATTATACATAGACCTCTGACATCTCCTTAGAATCCAAGATTTTGATGAATGTTTCACTTAGTGTGATATGCATTTTTATAATACTACACAGTAAGGAATACTTGCCTACAGCAGTACAACACTTCAAAGCAAGATCAAAGCAGCTACATCTGCTTGTGCCATTTTTAATTATGCTTCATACCAACAGAAGAGACATTCACTGGATACCATTAAATAACACTGAATAACAGAACACATCCTTTTCTATATTAGTTCCTTAATGATTACCTTCCAATAGCAAAATCAAAATTGTAAAATGTTAATTTAAGAGTTTTCTTGCTTACTATAGTTTCCTGAGAACCTCATGTTTCACTGACTTTGTCTGCCTTATCATTACTACCTCTTTATGTCACTGTATTTCTACCTTTGGTAGAATTTTTCTCCAAAAGAACTGCCTGCCTTTAGAGACAGAACACTAACTGAAAAATTAATGGGCAAAGAGCTGCTATAATTGCAGCTCAGTATTTTCCAGTAAAAATACACTTTCTGTCCTTACCATTACCTTATTACATGTACCTTTTATTAATTATATTCTACAACTATGAGGTGGACTAGACATGTAGAAAAAACATTATTCTTGACTACAAGAAACACAGTAATTACTCCTCATACAGTCTGCATTTTTAACAGCTTAACAGCTCTTCCACGTGATATATTCCTGGAGAAGAATGTATTTTTCTTGAATATCCAGCAATTTAAAAATGGGATTTGGATCTATCATCACTAGGTTTAAAATAATTACAAGGTATATATCTTTTTTAAAAGCCTGATTTAATTTAATAAGAAATCATGTGGGACATCAGACTAAAAATTACTATGGCAGTACATAATGCTCTGGTATCTCTATGGCAAGAATACTATTGGCATTTATCATCTTACCTTGCCACAAGAACCAAAATGCTCTCACAAATGGAAGGTAGTTTTCCATACCGTTCACTAGAGTTCATTCTATAAAAGTAACTTCAGAGAATACTAATATTTTTTAACTCTTAGTATTGTAGACACTAATAAGTTTTAAGCAGCAGTCCAATACTTGGAATCTGTCCCATGACTTCAACTCAGTACAACTTTTATTTGATCAAGACTATACATATTACATAAACTTACTACTCAAAGTCAGCCATCAACGTTACGTATTTGCAAACAGAAAACATACTTCCACCATGTTTAATAGCTGCTTATTCTTAAACCTATCTACTTTTGATCATGCCTTGGCGGTTTTTTCCTGAAGATTACTACTACAATAAACACATTTTTATTAGAATAATTTCTTCACAGGAATATTTCAATTTTATCTTTTACTATTTTCTCATTTCATTCACATTCTTTAAAAACCTATTCCATTAAAAATTTCTTGCCTCATCAAGATCAAAACCTCTAATTAGTCTGTTCCTTTCCACACTGTGAAGTGTCTCATTCTGAATAAAAAGGAGGAACATATGCACTATAAGGCATTCCAAATTCTTTTGAAGTGATTCAAGTTGTTCCAATAAATAAAAAGAAATAAGTAAACATAATAAAAAAAATGTCCAATGAAACCATAAACAGAAAACACGATACCATAATGGACATAAGCTACAGATCATTTCTTTGTGCTGTAGCACCTGTACGCATTTTCATTTCCTCTCTCAGAATATCTTACTACATAAACTAATATCCTACAAAATAGGATTCTTTGATCTGAAGGGGAAAAGGAGAGATACTGACTTCTGGAATTTCCACAAATGTCAAACCAGCACAGAGTGATATTCTGAGCTGGAATTAATTTATGTCATACGTCAGTATACTTGCTAATCAGACAACAGCGTGATCGATTTTTTTACGTACTGAGACACCGACACTCAGGTTAAATCTAGTTGGTATGAGAATTAGAACAGGAAAAGAATTTCGGAGTCACCATCACTGGGTCTTAATACTAGTCAGGATTTCTCAGGTGTAGTTTTGTTTTAATGTCCAATAAGATCATAACCAGCAATAACACACTTGACATATTAGCAGCCTTCCTGTATGTATGAGAAGGTTGTGATGAAGGCTCTAAACAGCGGTGCACAGCACTAGGATGACAGACAATGGTCATATACTGAAATACGAAAGGTTCTGCCTGGAATGGAGGAAAAGCTTTCTCACCATAAGAACAGTCAAGCAGTGGCACAGGTTGTACAGAGAGGGTGTTCTTACCCTTGGAGATTTTCAAGGTCTGACTGGGTATAGCCCTAAAGAACTCGTTCTGATCCCATAATTGACTCTGATTTTAGCAGAAGATTGAACCGCAGAGACTTCGTGGAGACCCTTCCAACTTGAATTTTCTGACAACCCTATTATTTTTTGCCACATACAAAGAAATAGTTTCCCTCTGCTCTTCTGAAGAGCAGTGTTCAGGAAATAGCAGTGACTGGCATCAATACTTCTACTGCAGAACCTCTGCACAAACCTTTTTCTTAAAAAATACAGATGTAAAGAAAACGGTTTGGCCTTCTCATTCGTGATTTATTCTTATATCAGCAATCACTGATGGTTTCCAGGTTCACTCTAAATTTGACAAAAAGTTCTCTGGGCCCTCCCACAAAAAAACAACCTTGGCTTCTGTTATCTCTGAAGTTTTGTTTTGTGTGTGCTCTGAACAATTATCAGAAAATTCCCAGTTGCTATTAAGCAGAAGATTCAAGACTTATGTTCTTCCTAGCCTTCTTGTCATAACACTGAATTCCAGTAGTTTAGGCTAAATACGCTCTATTGTTCTAAGAAAAGAAGCCACCTTCTCAACCTCCCTGTAGTTTTTCACCTGATGCAGTACCTGGCAGCTAGAACAAAGCAGAAAGGCAGCCTACCTCTCTGCTATCCAAGCACAAGAACAGGAAATAACATCAAACTAGCAGCTGAACAAACAAAACAGGTGATCTCAGTCAGAGCTTCCATTGCTATTTGTGCAAATAAACTACAGACTCTGGAGTAAGGGCACTATTTATAGCTCTAAGCTCAGGTGTCTTGGTTTTTTGGTAGCCCACCAACATACTCAAGAGTTTGTTGTTAATTTCAACTTACACACTGATCTCTCCTGCAATTCTAAAACAATTCAACTTAAGAAACTTATATACATTTATGAACAGCTATGGATTTCATGCATGCATGTATTCCTTTCACAATCTACTGATTTTTTTCTTTTCTTTTTCTCCTTCACTGTACTGTTGACAGCATGTACACACGCACTTTCAACTCAACAGACATTTAAAAAGTCTCTTGTGGATCTTTAAGTATATTAGATTCTTTAGCACAACATTTCATATCAAAGTTAAGCTCGTATGAAAGCCTTAAGTATGCCTACCACCATTCTTTCATCGGAATACTGTATGTTTCAATTTCAAAGCTTATTATTGTATATTAATTAGACCAGAAAAAAATAAAAAGGCAATCATAATTACTGGTTTCAATGCATTCTTTCCATGACAGTTCCTCATTTCAGGCCACAACAGAACCATTGCTTCTGGCAGAGGATTTATTCAGATACTCAGCAAGATAAATCTCACTGATTATGTATTGAAATGGTAAAATGTCCCACCTACCTCCTTTCAGTGCAAGTCACTTCATGACTTAAGAATATCACTGAAAATGTTTGCTATAAGAGGAGATAAAACCTTATACATGACTATATTAAGCTTAAAAAATTAAGCTAAAGAAGAAATTGTGCTTAGATTGCTTATCCATACTGTTTTTCCATCTGAAATTAGAGTTGATAATTTACCAGAGTTTCACAGAAATGCACAACATATAAAAATAATACTATTTACACACTGCCTTCTGGGCATATATGAAGGATGAGGACACGAGTGGGTAATCACCCACACAAGATAGTAAACTGTTTATACTGTGCAAGTTTCATACAGCTGTGTCCTGCCACTCCCAAGCAACAAAGAGAATACACTCCTACACTTGGATTTTAAACAGAAATTTCAATTCATACCCCTCAAAATGAAGGCAAAATTGGCCATGTTATATGGAACAGAGATTAAATGCCAGTCTGTTGCAAGGAAGTGATCAGAGCTGAACAACCTGCATTACCACTAAACTTTGAAATGTTGGGCTTTTGCTGGCTTTTGTGGTTTGGAGTTTGGTGGCAAGGGAGCAGGCAAGAGGAAAAAAGTAGTTTTAAAAACAGGGGTATTAGAAAGGCAAGTCACTTACTTTAGTCTTTTTTCTAAGTGGTTAAAAGAACTATGCAGCAGCTCCACAACCCTTTTTTTATATGTACACCTGGGAAGAATACTGAATCCTGTTACTTTCCTCACTGTTACCCTGATGTGGTTTAGACCAGATGTTTAAATGTTACAGTATGTACATTTTCTTTTTCTTCCAAGGCAAAAGCAAAATAAGAGGAATATTTGACTTCACTCCACAAGAGACCTATTTAATAGTTTGGCGGTTATGTAAGTAAAGGTAGCTTGGCTAAGTCAATGTTGACGACATACAGAACGACATGATCCTAATGAGTTGGAAAATATTGGCTCTCATGAGATTCAACCAGATGCTACTGCGCTGAGAAAGCTACTGTATTATTGAATTTCATTTTTATGAGGTAAAATTTATTATTCAACCATTAAGGTATCCCACATGAAATCTTGCATAAAATAGTTTTACAGTTACTTTCTGGAAAATAGATTTTATTTTAACTTCAAGACATCATTTACATGAGGGATTCAATGCCTATTTGATCACCTTCAGTAGAGAAATGTAAGGTCTGCAAGCAATTTTCCCAAAAATACCAGATTAATGGAACCGAACTGTCAACAAAATAATGAACTACCTGAACAGGACAAGGAAAAAGTGGTAGCAAGCTCCAGTTTTCCAGAGTAAACTAAAGCCATGTGTGACCGTGCATGTATTTTCTTGGCAGGCTGAAATGGTTAGAAACTGAGTGCTTCAGGTACTTACTAACAAATAATGGAAAAAATACACAGTAAAATTACTCTACAGGATTAATCACTCTCAACCTTTGAAAGATCTTAGCTGGTGCCCTTTTCCTAATATTTGGGTATTTTGTACACTTACTTTTTATTTTTAAAATTGTATAATAATGATTGTAATAATATTAACATCTATACATGGAATAATGTAGAAAGCATGATGTATTTCAAATTCATATTTGTTTCCACATTTACAGTGACTGAAATGCAAAATCAGGATGTTTCACAAGCATAAAAACTAACATTATTTAGCTGACATGCTGTTGTGCTTGTATACCAAAAGGCTTATAAAATTAAGCCAAAACATAAATTTCCAAAGAGTTACATGTGGATTGAAGACTGCTTTTGTGCTATTTTTTTATTTTAGACGTAATGCATTAAAAAGTTAGTAATGCTTTTTCTTGACCCATGAAAAAGAGCAAAAAGCTGTTTGCAGCTGCTTTACTTTCTGTTTGTTATGCTGCATTTTGTCACTTGTATTCCCATCTATTTTAAGTTTTCTATTCTTTTTGTTCTTGCACAACTATTTCAGGCAGTATGCATCAATCTTGTACTTGAATGATAAAGCCTATTCATTCAAGTGGTAAGTTTAATTTTTTATCTCTTTTTTTTTAAACTATCTTGGCTTCTAAGAACCCTAAAAAGAACTTTTTCCGACTAGACATTTAAATATATGGATTACAAAAGGTGTAATTGCAATGAAGAGAGATAAGTACTTTCAGAAATTCCATTAAATTCGATTAAATTTATAATTAAAAACCTGCTCTTAGCAAAATTAAATTGTCTCAAGCTAAGACAGACATAATATTTAAACATGTTTATAAAGAATTTCTAGTGTAAAAATCATACATCTTTCTTGACATACTCATTTTGTCTGTCCTCCACAAGTTCTGAGTTCAATCAGTCACAGTACTGTACACATCTTTAACTGGAAGTTTTAAGATATGAGACCTTACTAATATGTACGACAAATACAAATTTTAGGTAGTACAGGCACTTCATTTTTAAATTCTGTCAGAAACCAAACACATACAACTTGCTTTTGAGACTTCAAATTCTATTACTTTCTTCAGACAGCTTGCCTTTGGGCAAGTTAATTAAAAGATAAACTCTCAGATGGTCTAATGAAGACAGCAATCTAGTAACAAACTAGGGAATATGTGAGCAAAGTGTCTTTCTCCTGGCAGGAAAAGGTTTCTGAAGAGCAAGGGGAGGAAAGTAGACGGGTGACAGAAGAGTGTTAATCTTCAAGCAATCTTCCCTTTCTGGTATTCCACTAATCTATTACCAAGAAGAATTTGTAGAGGATAGAGCTCGGAGAGGTTGTTCTGAATCCCTAGACCAACTTCAGCTTCAATTACCTTTGAAAGAAGTTTTGGAGCAGGATAACATTTCTGCTCCAGGTGAAAATTTAGGACAGAACCCCAGATACTAGCAATAAACTCTGTTCATATGTTTGTGGAAACACACAGTGCAAAGCTCCCTTTTTAAACTAGATCCATAGAAGGTCTTTCAGCTGTTACCTAGCAAAGAGGGCCCCAAAGGGGCCTTTGTACCTTGTGAGCCTCTCCACAGCAGGTGAAAGGGCCATTCCTCTCTGAGGTTTCCTCCGCTCCTGCTACTCATGTGTCTGTACTTGTCTTCCTATTAATTTTTGGTTTTCTTAACTTTTACTGCTTTTCTACTTTAACTCTTTCTACTTTTCTACTTTAACTCCTACCTGCTTCTTCTTGTTTTATCTTTCTCTGCAGCTCTCTTCCTTTCTATTAGGTGATCCTCTTTCTCCTGTTTTTCTTCCTTTCCATTTTTTATTTCTTTTTCCCCCTAATTTATCTGTTCCTCTCCTGTAGAGCATCCTAGCCCATATTGTAAGCCCATATTGTAAGTTTCAGTGATAAAGTTTTAAAACTGGAAGAGATGGCTGTGTTGGAAAAAGCATACAACTACGCTTTTAACATAATTCCTGCTAAAAAAGATCTTTGCTGAGAGGTGACAAAGGTTTTTGATATCACTTTTGAGTTCAAGTAATACTGAATTGATGTGTTAAGGAAGCCCAACACTCCCAACAGCACCTGGCACAAAGCCCCAATAAAGACATAAAGAGCTCAGCAACAACTCTTTTAGTCCAATAATACTCTTCAATCACACACAAAAAGTGGCAATACAGACATAGGAAGTTGAGAAAGTTGTAGGCTATGTAAACAAATGACAAACACATTCGAGACTAGCTGTGTGGAAGGAGCTACCCAGAAAAGAAAAATTTCAAGTCTCACTATATTTCAAATTTGGTAGAATGGATCTGGGTGAGTAGCTAATAACTAGACCATTTCTATAGGAAGACACATTTCATTCACAGATTACAAAACAAGCATGATGTTGCATTGAGCATCAAGAATGCATAAAATCCCATGATCCTGCCTGTAGCAGGTAGATTTGCTAGAAACCTTGGGATAACAGCAGACCATTAAAAATAAAAGGCAAATTACATAAGCCCTTTGTTTCTGTTTTGTTTTGGGTTTTGTTTTTTTTTTTTTTTTTTTTTTTTTTTTTTTTTTTTTTTTTTTTCATGATTTTTTGGGGTGTGGGGGTGGTTTTTTTTTTGTGTTTTTTTTTTTTTTTTTTTTTTTTTTTTTTTTTTTTTTTTTTTTTTGTCAGAATAATTTCAGGTATAGGGAGGGCTTTTTTATTTATTTTTAACAGCGGAAAAAATCTGGATAGAGACATAGCTGTTTGTCCTGCTATATTTCTAATTAGTCAGAAATACAGCTTTTAGAAGTTTGAAAATGTAAACACAGAAGAAAATTTGTGCCACTGTATTCATGAAACACATAGTTTATGCTTCTTTGTAACAGCAGAACGTAAGCAATAAATTTCAAGAAAAAGATTCCCTAAAAAATAGGAGAAAGTGCAGGAAAGGGAATCTTTGAGCATATTGTTGATTTTTCCTGCAAGAACACTGCGATTTAATACAAACATAATCAGAAAAAGGAAGGAAAGTAAAGACCAATTTTTAAAAAAGTGTTTATACTTCCATTATTTGTACTAAATTAATCAAAGAAACAAGTCATTCCACAACACCATGAGGATGGAAAGCTATTTTCGTGAAGTATTACTTCTGTGCATAGCCGAAAACAAGTTGTGCTCAGTAGAAAAGACAATACCATGGAAAAAGGTAATTTTTTCCTTGAGAGTTTAGGTTACACAAGCAAAGCTCATTTATTCACCCACAAAGATTCTCAGAGACACAAGGGCAGGAGGGGGAGTCCAAATACCTTGCCGAGCCTACTGCCAGGCCCAGCACATGAGCTATGTAAGGCCACTCTGTACAAGACCAAAGGAGCACGGAGTGCCTAGGAGACTGGTGCATGCAGTGGAAGGCAGGAACTCAAAACAAGGACTCCCAAGAAACATTCATCAGGTTTTGTTTTATGTTGGAGAAACTAAGTTGAATGTAAGTAAAAGTGTTTTACAGATGTGCCTTGTTTTCTGACAAGTTCCTTACTGACTGCATCATCCTCATAATTACTTCATAAAAGAAAAGAAAAGAAAAAAGGAAAAAAGAAAGAAAAATGATAAAAGAAAAGCTGAAATTTCAACTTCCCTGTGCAAATATAGTCAAGTATTTCTTTAGAGGCTTACACACATACACGTTACTGTTAAAGTATGTGGAAGCTGACCCTAATTACAAGGATGACTTTCAACAAGGCATGATACTAAATTTTGCACAACAGTATTCCAACAAAATGTTGTAGGCTTAGAGAATCAACCAAGCCAAAAATTAGGACAAAAGGATTGACAGGAATCATTTCACAGCCTTGAACGCAAAGCTGCCTTCAGTCTAGTTAAGGCCAAGCACAACTTCAGAAGTGTAAAATTTACCAGGTGAAGCGTTAAGCCATGAACAAGAGAAGATCAAAACAAGTGCATTATATTGTTCATTTACTTTATTTGAAGTACTTAAAATGTGTGCTCCAGATTTCTATTCTGCAAAGATACTGTTAGCAGAGTTGTTTCACAGTTCATTGAACTGACAGACTGAAGCATGTTAAATAACAGAACAAGTTAGTTTGAAATTGTGCAAACCCTAAGTGCATCTGAAGTGATCAAATAACCGTATTTTCAGATTTCTCCATGGTGTGGATTGTAAACCTGCTACCTTCACAAGCACCAGGACTTGAAAATAAAATGTCAAAATTCCATTCTTAGGTGACCCACACAAAATGAAGGAATGAAGGCAAAAGTGACTTTTATGAAAAATGGAAAACCTAAGCACTTCAAACAGTAATTCCAAGGGTTACATAAAAATACAACAGTTCTTTTACAACATTAGATCAACACAGATTTAACTTCAATAAACAGGAGGAGTGAAAAAGAAGAATTGAAAGGATAGAGAAAAGCCGGGCTGAAAGACTTCCAGTGGTTTAATCCACCACTCTGCTTCAAATCATTATCTTTTACACCTAAATCATTCTCCTAACACGTTCTTGAAGACTGGCAATGCTGAATATTCCAAAATACCTGTTATTCTTGTTATGGGTTTATTCAAAACAAATAAACAACAGCTCTAAATTATTCTAGCCTGCATAGAAATCTAAAAAAAAAAATGTATTTTCTGGATGACCTTTATGCACTTCAAAATTCTGGTTTCCTCTGTAAACTGGTCAAAATCTTTAATTTATTCCCGAAATCTATGGTGTTTCACAAAGGGATGACAGATAACAAGTTTCATTATTTATGTAATCATCACAAACACTTGCGTATCTTCAGCAATTTCATAACAGTTAAGTAACATTTATTTATGAAATAATGAGAAACATCTGCAGCCCTTCTAAAGAATTTGATGTATGCCATTGATTAATAAAGCCCTTAATAATCCAGTTTCACCTCTAAATGATCCTGAAGTAATAACATTGTACCATATAAGGTAGCAAAAGTGGATGTTTCAGATGAGGGAAGCATGGAAAACTTATCCTGTATGGGAAAATTAAATGCATCCAGAAACTGGTGCCAAGGAGTGAAGCTGGGTGGCTTAGCTTATATCCTGGATTTTAAATATAAGCTATAAATACCCATATACACACAAAAAAACATTCTGTCTGTTAGCCACTATAAGTAAAAACCTGGATTTAAGGATATAGTTGTATGCACACTCACTAGCAGTGCTCTGTATGACAATAAATATTTAACCAAAAGCATCACATATTTACCTGAAGTTTGGAAAACCTCATTCAGTAAAGCTTCATTTACCACCACTGAACTGACACTTCCAACAGGATGACACCAGCTCTGATAAATAGTTTGTAGCAGAAGGGTTTGAGCTCTAGTTGCTTGAATTGTCAAATTAGGGAGCTCAAAAATGCATTCTGTTAGTGGGACATGAGCTCGCTTGGTCCTGTTTAAAATAACAAAAGAGAAAAATCATTACTTTGGCACATAAAAATAACAATTTTAAAACTTAGCCACAATATCAGAGTACAAGACGTTAGTTTGTAAGGTTGGAACTGTGTGCCTATTAGATTTCGTCTTGTAAGAGCTGATTCTACTGACACTGAAATGAAACCTAACCAGGACTTGTTACATGATTTAACTTTATATCTCCCTCGAGAACACGACAGAATAAAATAATATATTTTTATCTAATTATGTCTTGGTTTTAAAATATTCAATAAAAGCAATTCCATGTGCTCCCATCAAAAAGAGGTACTAAAAATCGTGCAGATATTAAAAACACAGAAACATCTGTTCAGAAACTGAATGTTCCTAATTTTTTATTTACAAAGCTTACAGTGCATCACTAAATGACATATGGCTCGTGCCCCAAAAAATATATAGACAATATTCATACATCAAAATACAAACAAGCCCCCATTCTGTATTTTGCTGACAGAGCTCATTACGTGATTCTACTATTTTTCGATGCTTTTTATCTTTCAACTGGGGAGGAGCAACAGGAGGAGACAGGCATTTGGTAGGGCAAAGTAAAGGACATTTGTTTGGGAAATAAATTCCTCTGTGGTGATATAATTCACCATTAACAAGAATGCTTTACAAAAACTGTAGCAAAGTCAGTAACTTCCTTTTTCTTCCTAATACACACACTGTTACCTGAAATAAAGCAACAGACTGATTTGCTACATTCAACAAAAACTATAAAGGTTCTGTAGCCCTCTCAGTTTGGAGCCTTTTTCTGTAGCATGTTTTCAACATTATCATTCTTGCCCTAATCACCTCCCACTCCATCACTGAAATGTACTTTTTCTGTTATTTAGCATTATTTTCTCTAATGTTCCACATGGCAGGAGGGTTGGAACTAGATGATCTTAAAGGTTGCACCAAACCCTAACCATTCTATGATTCTATGATCCCATGAAATATAATCACTGATGCACATATTAGCTCATTCTCATCCTGGAGAATCTCCTCCATTAGAAAATTTTAGGCACATGCTTAAAGTCCCTTAAAAATAAGTAGTATGTTAATGTTCCACTGGAAATCAGAACCTCAAATGAGGCAAAGCTGCTGATGTAGCATACAAAATCCACTGGCCCTGGAAAAAAAGCATGCTTTACCAAAATGCTCAGGGACTGAAAATGTAAAGACATGCAGACACTCAATGACTCTTCAGATCAGCAAAACCTTCCAAGGAACTCTCAGAAGCAGCCATAATACACCACATCTCCTATCTAGGTCCAAAAGAAAATGCTAGCAGCTGTATGACCTAACATAGGTGAGATAACACTAGCAGTAGAGACTCTGCAGGAGGCTCCATGAACTCAGAAGCAGGCCATTCGTGATGCTCAAATTCTAAAACCTTTAGCAGCATGAAGTGACGCAAAATTCTGGTAACAAGGAGTAGACTTCTTGAACATTCCGCATCTGACTGGGAGAGTGGGCCTTCACCAAGACAATTGTGAAGAGAAAAATACTTCATCACTTCTCAGACTCAGGATCACTATGCTCTAGTTGAAGCAGAGTAATAAAATATTCTGCTGCTAACGCTTTTGGCCCATAAGCTGCAGATGCGACTTATGAAGCATGGTTTGGAAATAAGCATTCTGAACATCTGAACATCTGAAGACATCTCTCAACTACTATGTTGACGCAGTGGTACAGCTAAAGATAACGTCATCACTTTCAATTTAGACCTGGACGTACAAGCATTCACCTGAAGTCCTAAACATAGCTCCTCCCTTAATTCCTTGCCAATACCAGGAAACAGCTAATTGAAAACCATTTTCTCTGGACCAAGAGGAATTAAGCTCAGTGTTAAGACAGCTACGGCGTAAACAAATATCCACGCCTAAGACTGTGGTCTAGAACCTTGCAAGGT
This sequence comes from Rhagologus leucostigma, assembly GCA_013397725.1. Classification (NCBI taxonomy): domain Eukaryota; kingdom Metazoa; phylum Chordata; class Aves; order Passeriformes; genus Rhagologus; species Rhagologus leucostigma. The sequence continues at coordinate 687,762 of VZTD01001256.1, read as the reverse complement.
AAATTGAAAGAAAACAGCACATGTAGACGTAACAGAGATCCATTCGTTCTAGTTTTGAAGATTATAAATGAAACGTCTCTGTAGGTCACGGTTTCTGCCCACTGCTTATAAAGGGACATTACAACACTCCTTAGCTGTGGATGTCTACACCACAGATCAAAGTGTCAGATAAAGCCCATCCACAACAGCCATTGCTCCTCACTATTTTAATACAAAAATAAAAAGAAACACTGATTCTTACGAAAGAAGATACTCATGAAAGATTCTCAGAAAACGGATGTAAATACAGATGAAGGAAAAAGAACAAACAAAAACAGATGTTGTAACCTTCTGTAATAGTAATCAGTGCTCTTTAGAACGAGGTTTTCCAACCTCATAAAGCTGGGAATCAGGATTACCTGTCTCAAAAATGCTGAGAAGCAGGAGGAAACCAGCAACAAGACTGCCTCTGATTTGCAACTCATTTGAAGCTAATGACACAATTATGCTGCCTGCTTCAAATGCCATTTGCAGAAAAAAACATGGATGAAGGAAAAACATGTTTATATGGGAGAACTCAGCCTTGTGCCTGGTAGCAGAAATTTCTTTCATAAGAACACACACCATGCCCCACAACACCCCCACAAAAAGAGCGGTCTACTGGTTGAATAAATCTATCTGTCATTGAAGTCTGAACCTACCTATATAGGTACAGTCTTTATTGCTAGAAAAATCAAAACTCATTAGAGGCCTTTGAAGAAGAGATTTTGTATTAAGCCTTGTTTGGTTGGTTTGTTTGGATTTTGTTTGTTTTAATAGGAGTCATAGACACCAAACAGCGAGCTAGAACAAAGAAGTTACATATGACCTGTTTGGGGAAATGTGCATCTCCCACCTGCCTCATCTGCTGACAGACAGGTACAGATCTTTCTGGAGTACATGACCAGACCACATTCCAGGCTCTTCTTCAGCTTCAGCACAGCAGGTCACCAAAAGGGTAAGAAATATCTGTACAAAACTCCTGAAGCTCTTCCTGTTTCAGTTTGAAGTTTAAACACACTGCAAGCATTTCCTGAAAACGCTCTTCTCACAAAAAGTACAAATCATAGAAAAGAATGCATCTGAACACATTTGAAATTAGCTGGTGTAAAAAATCCATCAAAAAAAAGCATTTTTTCTAAACATCAGAAAATTATCTAGCCTGAAAATTAAAACTATTTAAGGAGAGATGAAACAAAAGCTGAAAATAATACCAGCATCAAGTCAGGCTAATAGAGACAGATGCTGCCTGGTTTAAAAAACCAAACCAAAACAAAAAAACCACCACTAAAGAAAAACACTTTGACTCAGACACCCAAAAGGAATAAAGAGCCCGGAACACATTCTGACCATTTCTACCACACAAATGCATAAGAGGACACATGATCACTGTCTTGTGGATACAATTAGATAAAACATGTGTCCCATTTCAGCTCCTCAGACACAGAAAAAGTGCTCTGTGCAAATCTACACATATGCCTGTAGCCACTCGAAGAAAAGCTCTGGACACCGTGAAAAGAATAGGTGGAGACTACTATTCTGCAACCTTTTCTGATGTTCATCCCACATTAGAATCTGAACTTCCTAAAATTTCCTAGAGTTTAAATCCAAGCTCAGTAATTTATCAATTTAAGCAAAAGAAGTGTGCATGAGTAAAGGAGTACACAAGGCAATTCTGTACTTAGGAAAACCCGTTCCGGTGAAACAAAATGGTATACATAATAAAAAATTTATTTTAAAACTTAAGATTAGACAGACAGCATAACCCATTTCTTTTACACGGAATTGAAGCTGGAAAACTAGATATGCATGTTACGAAAACTTTTGCAGGCATTACCTGGAAAGAAATGTAATGCACAGTGACATCAGAATGTTTCCTGGTATTCCTTTTTTTTTTTTTTTAAGCCATGTACTGTAATCCTTCATTATTTATCTCATTGCAAAATTGCACTGTTACATTTTGCCTTTCTGGTATTTTTTCCTTTTGTTATCCTTTGACACAACATGTTCCCTATTTCCCCCCTCTTATTTCTGAATACTATTTTGCAGGATTAAAACTAAGTATTTCAGAACAAAATGTCTGAATATTTAAAAAGATGGGTTTCCTAATGTAAAATTGGGAAGGAACAAAGAAGGTAGAAAACATTTTTCAGCAAATTTCAGAATGAACATGACTCTGCAATAAGTCCATCTAAACAGATTTTTATTAACAAATTAATGTATTTCAGAGGGAAACGAGCTGTGACAATCACAGCATATAATACAGAAGTGCAAAAGATTTTGCTTTAAAAGTCTGACTATTCAACTAATACATATTACAGCTACTGTACTGACCTATACTACATTCAAAACTTAGAAGTTTCACATAAAATTGTCCCTTAGGAGTAGTAACAGTGTATGAATTTTTTTTAACAATATGCAAATTCTACATTTACTGTAGTTTAACAATCCCATAGGAATAAAGTCTTCTGGTCCTTTTCAGATGAGTTTGGAGGAATGGGAAGTTGAAAATAGATCCTCTTTTACAGAAAAAAACATCAAGGCAGGGGAAGCATTGTGTCATGTGTGCAGCAAATGTTGCTTAAAGGAAATTTTAACTAGACCCAGCTAGTGATGAAAGTACAATTATAATTCAGGATTTATTATAGTAGTTTTGAAAAACAAATAATGCATTTAAAAGATCTTAAAATGTAAGTTTGCCACCAACCTGCACCTGTTAATACGGAAAATACATCATTAATAAGGTATTGAGCTATATTTAACCAAGTTTTATGACCCAAGAGATATATTCAAGTAATAAGTGAAAATACAAGTACAAATAATTTTTTTCAGTAAACCAAGTCAGATCTGTGGTTCTATACTGTATCATTAAATTTGCATTAAACAACTTCATATCAAAACTCTTCACCATATTAAAACAGTTGTGGCACATAGTTTGGGGCTAAAACCACTACTTAAACTGCATTTTAAAACTGCAACAACAATAGGAATAATTATTTCTCAAGTCTTTACACTCAAGAGTTAAGATGCAGTTCTGAACATATGTTCATTTAACTGAGCAGGTTAAAAAACTACCAATTCAAACACTCTTCTCTAGGGGAAAATAAATCCTAATGTAACTAGCAGGATAGGCTACTCATTAAAGCTGAACTTGGACAAGTTCCAGAACAAATTTAAGGAAATATGAACAAGCAAGTCTTGCTGTGTAGTGGTATGGAGTGAAAATGAATTTGTCCTAATTAAATGATTTTTAAATACACTTTGGTTGTACCCAGTTTGCTGACAAACTGTAATACAGACTTGCTGAAATATTTGAATAAATCTGGCGTACCATTAAAGAAAATCATTTTCTTTGCTGTTTTTGAATGAAAACATGATTTGGCCCTTACTATACAGCATGCATAGGCACCCGTATAACCAATCCATGTAAGTTTACAGGCCTGTTATGAAATATTTTCAGTTTGTAGACTTTAGGAACAGCAACTCATTCTTGTAAAATCAACACCTCAGAGTGATTGAAAGAATATAGCAGTGAACAGCTGGGTCCAGAGGTTTATACAGAGTCCCCACTGCAAAGCTGGAACCAGCAAAATGTTCGAAAAAATTTGATTTTCGTTATTACTCATATCCTGTGCAGTAAAATACGATTAGTTCATTTTTTCCAAAATAAAAAAACCAGTAACCTGCTACTAGAATCTAGCAATTGTGCCTTAGAAGAACCTGAATGTAATTTGAATGCCCAAATAATTTCAGTCAGCATTTGCACACCTTCCCTCTTAGGCAACCAGAAAGTGTATGCTGGTTTTATAAGACATGAGCAAAGGCTTCATCTACATACCTACAAGAAATCTGTATTTCTACTTAATCTGATGTTTCATATCAACTTTAAAAAAATGAAAATTTTGATCCTTTTCCTTAACACTTAAGTAACTATTATTATTGTAAAGGAAACAATGTCTAGATATTTAATGACAAATATCAAACCTCTGAAGAGAACATGGAGGAAGGGAAATGGAATTATTATTGTTTGAAATGCCAAACTGAAGTCACTGCTATTCACAAAAAAACCCAAACATATCACATGTCCATGTATACTAACACAATTTTCAGTCTTCAGAGAGCAACATACAATTATTCAGGCTAGAGGACCAAGTTAGTTACTACAAAAAAAAACCCCAAGCAATTAAACTTGCTTTAGAATATTTCATTGCAAAAACATCCCCAAGACTGATGTCTTCAAAACTGCTGCTCTTCTATAGACTTTACTAAAGGCTGCCTGGTATCTTACATCATCTCTTACGTGGGGTAATGTTCAGGAGCTGCAGCTGCCTTGGCCTCTTATTTGTAGGAAAGACTGTTAATCATACAATTTATTACAAGGGAGCAAACAATGAACTTAAAGGTTCACCAATTTTTTTATTTTTTTCAGTAAATCAAAACATTAACTTCGTATTTCCGAAAATTTTAGATACGGGACTAGAAGAGAAGAATGCTATCATCTTAAAACAGACTTCTGTATAGATTTTTTAACATCAGTTCTGAAATAAAAATTGTCAGCGATGAAAAAGCTTTTGCAAAGTCTTCACTCATACGCAAACTTAAAAAAAGTCCCCATGGATTTCCTTGAAACAATTGTGAAAACAAAACAATATAGGCAGAGTACAAACTTTAATATGGCTTAGAAAATGAACAGAGGCTATCCATTCTCAATTCTCAGTACAGTGTGTGTTTTAATGGAACAATAAAATTCAGCTTTAGACAGCAAAGCAAAAATGAATGCATATTGCAAGAAAAAAAATCATAAAACCAAAATATATCTAAAAGGAAGAAACCTTGAAAAAAAATCCCTTTTAACCAAAGAATGCACAACTCTGGACATGTTAGAAGCTCTAAATGTGAGTTGTTTTTAAAATAATTTTCTTCACTCATTTGTGTAATCTGGACATTAAAGTTATGACCATTAGATTAAAAATGATGATTGCTACATGCAAATAATAATACTGGTTTGTGAAGCAGCAAGAAGTGAGAAACAGTGACCTGTACTGTAACCTGCTACGAGACACCATGAGAAGAAAGCGTGCAAAGCGTGCAAACACCTGGAATGTGAAGGTAAGAAAGTTCTCATTTCCCCCAACATGATTCGAGCTGTACTAAACATCAGATGAGTCTTTTTACCCGTGGATTAAATGTTTCAGAAAGCAAGCAAGAAAGCAGTCTATGATCACTTCTAGCTGGGTCATTGCCTATGTGCCTCAAAATGCAACAGATCTGAACTAAAAAATCTGTTGACACCAACAAGGGATTGGGGGTTTTCAGTCTTATTTTTGGACACATGATAAACTAAGGTGGCTGCTGAAATTGCAATGCAATACATGTTAAACCTGCAGCTGCATTAGAGAAACATATTTAGGATGTTTAGATCAAATTTGGCTTACTGACACATCAACGGGACAGGGGCTAGGGATCTGAACTACCATCATACTGCAAGTGGATGTCAGTGACTAATTGCTATTTCTTTTTTTGCAAAAAACCTCTTTTTCTAAGCACTAGCTAATACTTGTCTCCAGAAATAATCATTAAAGTGATACAAGCAATCTATAAAAGAATAAAATACAAGTTCCCTGCTCTGAGGAGGTAACAAGCAGACCTCAGTCTTCTTTACGTACTTAAGTTGTTTGATGTATGTAAACCATATGTATTATGCATAAAGTTACACCTTTAGAGAACTGCATCTTCAGAACTCCACAAGGTGTGGGGTGGAGATCTGAAAAAAAAAAAGGATAAGAAACTTTACTCATGAATGCCCTCAATGAGAATTCAGGACTTTTTTAATAATTTACACTTTAAGCATCCAGTCTTTCTTTACTTCTGCAAGAATGTCTAACTTTTATACTTGGATCTAGGAATCCTCCTGTTGTTGATGGTGGGTGAGAACAAGGGAAGGGATATAACATTTAGCTGCATTACGTTCCACAAATCCAAATATAAAGACCATGAGAAAAATCAGTATTGATTACAGTGGCCAAAAATCAAAATGTATTACAAGTAAAAACAAAGCCAGAAATAAGTCTGGAAAGAAGTAGGGACTTTCAATAGGGAATCACTGGCTTAATGAAGGCAGTACAAAGGGAATCAATCATGTGAAAAGCAGAGAACTTTTACACCTACATTTTAATTGTGCCTTGTAGCTTCGCATGAGAAAGAGATCCTACCAAAAAAAAAAAGCAGCAATGCCAAATTAAATGCTATCCGTCAGCATTTATCTTGCAGGTAAATGTTAGTTGAGGGTGGGGACTAGAAGGAATCAGCTGAAACTTGCTGATGCTGTAACTAAACAGCTGCAGATGACCAAAACCACCAGAGGTGACCACGTAAAAGTTGCCAGTGGCCATAAACCTCCAAACCGCAAAGATCTGTGTTTATTAAAACAAAGCAAGCATTACTCTTTTTTATAGCTTTTAGAAATCCAGTACCATTGCTTTGGATACTACAGTGTATCCAATCTCAGGAGCCACCGGGGTGGTTCAGGGTTTGGGGAACTGGCTTCCCACAGTGCAGCCTGCTTTACTGTCTAGGGAAGTAACCCCATCCTCTCCCTTTCCCTCTCCTCCTACCCCCTTCACGCAATCCCAGAAGTAGCAGAAACAGCCATTAAATCAATCCTCTAAATCTGCCACACAGAACCATTTGGTTGCCATTAGCAGGTAAAAGAGGGAGCCAGAAGGGCTCAAACATGCTGGTGCTCAATGAAGAAAACTGCACCGACAAACCCAGTTCAAAGGTCTTCTTGGGAACTAACACAGTTTCAAATTCCTCGCTAAAGATTTAAGAGCTGAACACAACCCCAACTTCAAGTAAACACTAACAACTGATCTCAGAAAAAAAAACTGTCCAAAAAGCTAAGTGGGTTACGATTTGGGGGCTTCTGTCAATTTCTTCTACTAAAAACTTCTGCATGCTGTTTATTTTCTTTCATAAATAGATAAAAATATTTTGGTGGAAAAAAAGGACACATTTACACTGAGAGAAAAAAAGTTACTTGAAATTCTGGCAAATTTTTTATAGCTAGTCAAAGCAGTAAGAAGGTGCATGTCTGCATTAGTGAAACAAAATTACTATTGGAAAAAAATTATTGCCCTAAATGGAGATGTCACAAACAAAACACACAAGACTAAAAGAAACAAAGCTGTACTTCTGTATCTGAATTCCGTCAAATCCAGAAAGGTAAATCACAATGGTTGGGGTTGGAAGAGAGATCCTTTAAATCCAACCTTGCTTCTAAATAAAAGGACTTAACTCTGTGCCTTACAGTACTTCAAAAGCCAATTCCACTATCCTTTAAGAGAGAAGTTACAGCATCAAAAACAAGTTGCTGGAAACAGGGAAGAATGTTTTGTTTTTCTGATTACCAGAAAAGCCTTTAATATAGCAAAGATTGGATCAAGGGTGTCTTCAACAAGGACATGAATGGACAAGGTGTGCTAATGGTTCACATGTATATACTGCATAACTGCAGAAAGAGTATAAAGACTTTAAAATTATTATTTTGTGGCCTCATTAAGTAACAACCTCAAAAGAATTTTAAAGGCTATCAAAAGCTATTTAAAGCAAAACATTAAATCTCAGTAAATGCATAGTACTTTATACTTCAAAGGCTACAATTATTGTTAAATCTAAATTTACAATCTTTAAGTACTGACTCCAGCATTACTTTACACCATTCTTTCCTCAAAAATAATACAAACTTTGAAGCAGATTCTATGGATATAGTTTTCCTGTGTTCAGTTCTGGTTTATTCACTGTGTCCCATAACATCTATTTAATTAATTAAAAACTCCACAAGCCCTAGTGAGTCTTCAAGACCATCAAAATTATCACATACACACATAATGAAGAAAAGATACTCTCAGTAAAACACATCAAAAAGATATTTTCTTGTATTATATCTAGGCACAGCCACATCCAACATGTATCCAAAATCAAAGTCATACAAGTACTTTCAGAGCAACAGACTAAGTCAATGACATTATAGAAGTCCCACTTCCATTTGCTCATTTGAAATACAAAAGTCAGATTCTTAATTCTGTCACTCTCCATGGATATTCCTTCATTATAAAATAAATATTCTAATCATGTTTACCAAATACTTCGTTTTATTCAATTGTTCATTTTGGAATCAGCCATTAAACTCAAAGAAAAAAATAGTTAAACATCAGCAAAGAAAATAATCATACTGGCTTTTGTTTAAAAAAACATACATTTTATAATGGGAAAAAAAATCTGATCAATTGAAAAATGAATCCACAATTTTTGTACTGGTGTTTGAACTAACAATCCTTTCCATTTCTCGCATGGATGAGAAGTATCTGTAACAGGTGTCATGGTTTCCAAATCTGATAAACAGGTTTTATTCTCATAGTTTACTGTTTAAAAGCTTCACATCCCACCTGAGCCTGACTTCACTTGTTCTCTTTTTTGTTGTTTGTTCAAATGTCCCTCTAACGTTCTCATCCAAAACATGCCATGCTAAAAAAATCTAGTTCAGAAACTGGGAGCTGGTGTTCTTTGGAAGATTGAAACATAATGAAAACCAGACAGTATTTACCAAACATACAGGCCCAAATGGAGATCCAAATGCTTACATGCATTCAACACTGTACCTTAGTACTCATTCAATACTGTTCCTCAGTATGTACACCTGACAGGTTACTTCAACTTCCTTTAAAAGGCATTGCTAAAGAAATAGCAATAAAAAATATAAACCTATAAACAACTAGGATAGAAGTGCTTGAGGAAAAATGCTGAGAATGCATACTGTTTGTGTGTAAGGAAACAAGCACTTAGCTTAGAAGCAAAGAGATCCTGATTTATGAGAAGGACTATTCCTGTAGAAAAGAAAAAGCACCTTTGGATCACAGAGGGAACAAGCATAAGGAGACTACAGCAAACAAATGATACTGGACGCAGAACAGTATGTTTCTTCTAGCTAGATGAACACAGATGCAATAAAGATGCTAAGGTATTATGGACAGCTGAACATCCACATGAGCCTTTATATTTGGGTTATTTGAGTCAAGATAAATACAGCTTTTTTAAAATAAAATGTTTCCAGTCACCATTTATCATGGTTATCAGCTTCAACTGAGAGTCACATTAACATGCTTGTAAGAGTAGGTGCATAATTTGAGACTCTGGTTTCTGGTACCTCACTTCAGGCAGAAGTGATGCCTACCACTTGAGAGTGAAGCTCTGTAGAGTCAAAAAAGGATATGCTACAGCTTGGCCAGCAACATGATAATGCTCCATGAGCATAATGACAGTAACCATAAAAAGACAAACAAAACCATTAATTCTATATAGCTTAATCGATAAGTATATAGCTTATTCAAGAAGCCTTTAAACACACAGCTGTGGTGAAGGTGCATTATTTCATAAACAAGGTGAATAATCCAATATGGTTCCCTGTAGAATTAATTTAAGTCCTAATGAATGAAAGGCCTTTTTTTTTTCCTCAAGTTATTCTATTTAATGACTACAAATTCTTAAAACAGTGCTTTGAATCCTATCAACTCCCATGGCATTACCTTGAAAAGAAGATGCAAAGAAAAAGGTGAAAGGTAAGAGAGCAACTGCAACACTAAAGTACAATTCTTCAGAATTCTGTGTAATAACCAACATTTGAATGTGGCTGGCTAGCAAAATGACACCACAGTTTCAGGGTGCATGTTTCAAGCACCCCTGTTTGCCAGCTATGGAGGCTGAGTGCTGGCTCCAGTAATGGTCTGTGCTGTGCATTCTGCTGACCTGCTTGCTTGCTCTCTGCCAGCCTCAGACCAGGGCAGCTGGCACTTTCTCAAACAATGCTGAAGGGCCCAAGTATGTCAGAAGCTGTCCTCAGTCTGAAGCCTCACCATACCTCCTTCTTAGATCTAATTTTATTTTTTCCCACATTTTGGGAGTGAAAGCTACAGGTAGGTATGTGTATATGAACTGGGACACGAGAAAACACCAAGTCTTAGGGTCACAGATGGGTTTCTAGCAATGTGTTATTTAGCAGTAGAGATGCCAGCCCAGAGACTCTATTTCTCTTCATAATTCACAGATACATTTAGAGGTGGAAAAAAAAGACACCAAACTGCAGATAAAATTCTCGAGAAACAAATGACAAACTTTGTGTGAAGAACTGCCACCAGTGCATCTTTATAGCCAGAGTCTACATGTGTAAAGCACGATAGCAGAGAGTATCAGTGAAAATCCTAACCAGATCCTTTTATACAGTGTTACCAATAAGAGAAACAGAATTTCCAAATACATCCAGTGCAAAAGGAATACATATTAGGGATTCAGTTTTTCTTTGGGTTTATGCTATATAACAGCATTTCAGCTTTAAGACTGGGTTTTTAATACTTTTCACCAGTCTCTAACCAAAATGCAGCTTCAACCCTGAAAATCCTTCACATTTTGAAATACCATTTGCTTGTTTCTAGTAAATGCCAGCAAATCCCGATGGCAACAGTTACAAAAACCAGGATTAACTATTCACCATGTGCAATCACTTTCGTTGGACAGATATTAGTTAATAAGCTTAATTTACTTTCACTGAAGAGACTTGACAATTAATTAGTCTAAATAACTATACTGGAAACACTCCCGACGACCACCCTTTAGCGTCAACTCTGCTGAATTTCCTCCTCATTGACAATACTGAACAATACAACTGCTTCCAATTTACATTGATTAAAAGTGCACTTTTAACAGATTTGCTGAATGCTGCCTGCCACTTCTGCTTAGAACAGTAACATTCGATCTGGACTTGATTTTTAAAAAAAATTAAACTAGAGGTTTGCAACTGAAGTTAATTTGTTGCTACACTAATCAAGCTGCAAGTCATGTACTCAGAATGCAAAACCCCTCCTGTCCCAAGTGCTTTTCTTGGTAACCAACAACAGCCCCTTCCAGAACAGTGCAGTTGAAAAGTGCCCCAAAATGTTCTTGTTGAAACTTTAAATGTTAATATCACTGCAGATTAGAAAGTTCTTTAAACATCTTCATCCTTATAAACAAGCATGACCCCCCCTTGAACTTTTATAAAGCAAGATATGTTAAATCAATGAAAATTCTGTTAATGCTGTTAAATCAACCTACATTACTGTACACAATATGCTATACTATATTGACATTCCTACTCCTCAAATACTAAGATGCACAGTAAATCAAACTTCTGAAAGTGTCACTCACTGCTCTTCTAATGTCCTAACAAAACTAGCTAACAATAAATTATTTTAAAAATCTGATTTAGTATTATGTTCTTTGATTCATTTTCAATAGCAGAGAAGTAGACAATTCTGAAGCAATCCAGCACACTCCTTAGACTGACTGTTCACATGTGAGGCACACGGTCACCTCTGAGAAGTGACCCAAGAGAATGACTGCTGTGTTCTGCTTTTGCACAGCCCCATACTCTGGCCAATCTCAACAGTTCAAACAGGTTTTAAGATGTGCCAGATCCAACTGGCACAATGCTGAGGTGGCTGAAACTCTCCTGTCCCATACACTGAATGCATCTGTTCAGGCATTCAACCCCAGTTCTTTTCTGTTTTGAAGAATACTCTGAATTTTCATCTGGCAGTTAAATACAATTACTGACATAACTAATAGTCACAACTGAATGCTACAAAATGAGTTTCATGTGTTTTCAACCTGTTTCTGCTTCTGACCCAAGAAATGAGCATGCCCCTCAACTGCCCATGTGAAATGCACACTTAATCTAAACTGACTTTACTCTTGATCTACTATGACTAGCCAATAAAACAGGCTGCCAAAATCAAGACCTAAGTGTCAATTTATTGGAAAACTCCCTAGATTTATGATCTAATGCTCACAGTTTGTGGATATCTGGCTCTTTGTTACCTGCCAGTAGGATCTGCTTGCCTCTTACTAGGACAACTGCACTGAATGTCATGACAGCTACATCTCGTGACTCTCAAGCTCACAAATCTACTGTGATTTCTAGCTCATAGCAGATTACTCCACTGGACATGCCCTGCAAAGATGTTTTAATCAAAAAAGTAGCAAAACCAGACAGTTTACCTGATCCCCCATTGTACACTTTTAATCCTCTCTTTGGTGAGCAGCAAATCCTAAAATCTCCAACTGTCATCACAGTAGTACCTTGCTGGTAAAGGCCATGTCAGCAGAACCTAATTCCCTTGCTGAATAACTTCTTACCGGAAGCCAGATCTTCATCTACCGCTCTGCTTGTGGATCAACATGAATTGCTCTCATCCTTGTCAGTTCATGGGGATACCATTAAGTGTGCATGGTATTCACAAGATGACTCCTAAAGCACACATGTGCAGGTGCACATCCTGACTAGAACCTATAATGACCTTACTCCATCGTGTAAGGAGTCTAACAATGAATACTATTAATAAGAATACAATTGTATGGAACACCAGGTATGTGGCTTTTATTAAGAGAGAGATGTTTGCCTTGTAAGGGGATACATGATGAAAAAAAATGGAAGTAAAGCTATATAAAAATACAAACACCTTCACAATAACAAAAGTTTGAGCAAAAACCTATACAGTAGTAACGAGGGGGTTAGAATCCTCAGGTTTTGTAATGTTAATATTAAAGCTAGAAAATAAAAGAGAAACTAAATTGTGTGTACAAAGCAACCATTTCACAACTACACAGAGACAAAATCAAAATAAAAGTGAGGAAGTCAGATAAGAAAACAAAATGCTGATGTTCAGGTTGGTGGCAAAGTGTATTTCTCAAAATCTTTGCATAATGGTTAGCTAAAAGGCAGTTAGAACCTTTTGTGCCAATCTACTCTAAATGTAGCAGATTCTGAGGATACAGTAAATGTTTACCTTTACAGTTAAATCTGTATTGAAATATTAAGAGCAGCTATGCTATATAAATGTTCATAAGAGTTCATAAAAAGAGCCTACACAAAATACACATTTATTCCATGTGAAGAGCACTGCATCTGAATTTCTGAAGTGATCTTTCAGAACTCTAAGTGCACATATTAATAAAATAACTGTGTCAGGTCTGTAATTCACAGCTTTCACAAGTAAAACAAGTGACAGATCTCTGGACAGTTGAGGTGCCCAGCATATGATACACGTGACTGCCTTAACTGCAGAGCAAATTTCAAACTTTTGCCAGCTTTCGTCAATAACAATTAGCACTTCAGTAAAAACACTGAATAAAAGAAATTACAATGTCAACACAAATCAAATCTCATGTTACCAAAAATTCTTCTTCATCAGAAAGATGTAACTTGATAGAGATTAGCACACTGAATATATTCAAGCTAAAATTTATTTCTTAAGGCAGTCTGCAGAGAACAGCTCAAAATAAAGAATTTCTGCAAAGATTCTTTCTATTTAGTATTTCAAAGACTGTTTTTTGTTTACCAATAATTATCAAGACCTAATCGCAAGTTTCTATTCACGATTTCTTGTTCTGATAGAGTAAAAACTCAAGACCAATCAATTAAATGCTCTGTACTCTAATAATTCAAGTGCAGACCATGAGGTCCTAGATAATAATTTACTCAGCAGGCCCTCAACCTCTTTATAAAAGGTTAATTGACACACTCAAACTTAACATGACTAGCTATTAGTCAACTCTGTACTGGTGCTACCTTGAAGGCAGCAAAACAGCAGCTATTGCTCTAGTCTCCAAACAATAAAGAGGGGACTCACTATCAAGAAAACAGATCTCTTGAAAGTAGACTACAGGAACAAGAAGCTAAATAGAAAGGAATCAGGGATAATGATGTCATCCTCGTTTGTAACCTTATTCTACCAGAGCTGAGAGTCTCAAAATCTGTCACAGGTAGGGACAGTAAGTAAAAAACTCCCTACAGACCTGATAAAAAAAAACAAAAACAAGAGTCTGGAACACTTGTTGAGAGAAGACAGGTTAAGAAAAGCAATACAATAACACACATAACTAGACCAATACCTAGCTGAAAATATACAGAGGATACTTCACTATCAATCAGATACCAGAAAAATAACAGGAAGGCTATTAAGAATCTATATTCTGTAATGTTAATTTAGCATTCGTCAGAAGTACAATGAACTGGTATTTTATAAGTGATAGAGGGTTATAACACTGAAGTGTCTCACACCAGATTACCTCATCTGTTACCACAGACATTGTAGCCAAAAGAATAAAAGAAAATCAGCTAATTCCTCTCAAGATTTCTGTTTGGCAATAAACATTCTTGTCATTCACTCCAGGCTTTTAACCATATTCTGCTAATTCTCAGTTGGTTTTAGACATCCTCCTGAAAGCTCTGAAAGCTGCTTTACAATCTGGCATGCAACACTACATAAAGCAGTTGTAAAATATTGACATTAACATTGTATTTTGCATCTTGTTACGCTTGACAAAAACAAAAGACCAGATGGTTTGTACTTTCCAATAAAAACAGATTAGCTATGCAATTTAAAAGATGTCCAGGACTTAGTTAACTAGTGAGTTTGAGCACATTTCTTTTATACGAAGAAAGTGTATTAACTGAAATTAAAAGAAACATCAATCTAATAGGTAAACAAAACAGCACTTTATGGCCATTTATGGTTATTTACTGGAATTTACTGGGCTGACGTTGCTGAAATTTTATCTGTTAAAACATCCTGCCAATGTCAAATCAACTAGTTTAAAAAAATTAATATTACTACAGTATTTTATACACTGTATATAACAGTAATTTTGAGATTACTGTACTGAAACTAGAAAAGAAACCTATTCTATTGATTTATGTCAGAAATAAAGTTGAGATTTTCACTGCTAACTCAAAACATACTACCTAAGGGATTCCATAACAGTTCATAAAATGTCTTTGTTTTTAAAAGGTATGGTCTGTGGTATGTATTTTCTACGAAGAAATAGAAGAACACATGTAGCATCAGATGTGTGTACTTTAAGAAACTGTGGAATGTGAAATCCACAAATCCAAATAAAGCAGGTGGTATAATTTGGGAGGGAGGACTGAATTTAAGTTTAATGACATTACCAGGTTATCCTACCAGACTAATTCTCACTCACTGCATGACTTCAATGAAGCTCTCAGTCCTCATGCTGATTTCGATTTAGTTGAAGTGCTATTTGATGCGTTTCATCTGGAGTTTTATTCACTTCAAACTACACTTCATTTACCCAGGCTGCTGCTGTACTCATTTGTTTTTCTACTTTATTACTCACAAATTGGTGTTGCTTAGTTTAGATAAATTGTTGGAATAAGTTCATTTTACAAAGTTTTTTATCTCATTAATAAATAAATAAGTCATAGAAAGAGATCACATGACAGGAAAAAAGTGAGAAAACTATCAGAACACGCTGGACTACAGTATTACAGTAAGTGTTGGTCTAACAATATCTTCTAATAAATGCCAATAGATAGTTTGCTGTTTTAAGGCAGGACCATGCCCCTCATGCCCCTACTTCCACTTCCCAAAACTACATCTCTTTCCAGCAGGGCATGCATGGTAATATAATGCATTTTTAAAAGAAAGAGACAAAGAATGCAAGAGAAGCAAATTGCATGAGAGAATCCAAGAATGCACAAAACAGAGAATGCAAGGGCAAGACCAGGAACACGAGACAGAGTGTGAGGGCAAGTGTGAAAGAGTGCACGAGGAAAAGCACAAGAAACCAAGCGTGAGCGAGCAAGAGACGGAGCACAGCGAGCACAAGCACGCACAGAAGAGCACAAGCCCACTCATGAGAAAGCAGCAGCACTTGAACACCATTAACTTGTCAGATGACAGATGTCTTTAAAAATTCATCTCTAAAATAATTTTTTTGATTTTGCATAACTACACATGCAGTTTACAATATAGTAACGAAATTTAAGTTTGCCATTCAACACTAATTTATCCCTACAGTTTGCTAACCAGGCTTAATAACCATAGCTTAGTGTTAAATGTCAGATAACATAAGGAAAGGTTGTCAATCGCAAAGTCCTGAAGTACTCTGATTAGTGCTGATTATGTATCCTGGAAACACTTATTTTTTAGAAAAATGTTACAACACAACAGCAATTAATTTGAAGTCATTAACACTTTTGTAAACTATTGATAGAAAATATGACAAAGTCAGTTAGGCTGCTACCACCTGGTGGTGTGCTGATAATGCTAAAACCCATTTACGTCTAACATGGTATCACAGCTTGTGATAAAAAAATTAGTATATTCTTTACCTGACACTAAGAACAATCATAGATGTCAGCTTTTTTTGTATAATCCATTAAGGTTTCACAAACAAATGTATCCTACAAATTAGCCATACAATTCAATGTTTGAAGCCAAAGTATTTAACCATTAACATGCTTGTTTGTTATCTTGTCACTTTATGTAAAATTTTTTTCCATGGATTTAGTCATAAAGTAGTATTACAGACAGCTACTGCTGAAAATGAGGGATAAAGAAAACTAGTACTTTGTCCAAAGTATTGCTGAAATGCATTTTCCTGAAAATAGTTTTTATAAATGTAACCTATTAATATAAACTGTTATACACTGACATTTATGATCACATGATTTGAACCGTAGAGATAAATTTAAATACTGCATTTCTACGGCATTTAAAGCTAAAAAAATTTATATAGCACATTTCAAAAGAAAAATATTTGTATCTAACATCTGAACTACTACAAACAGTTTAAATATCTCATCACAATGTTGAAACACTTCCAGCTGTAATAAGAAACAAATAAAAGTGTAGTAGAAACATTGTGGGTTTGGGATGTTTGGGAGTTTTACCCCCCAGTTTGTTGCTTTTTATCTGGTTGACTTTAAAAAACAAAAAGCTGACCTATTCAATTAAAAAAATCAAGCTTGCCATCAGTATGTAACTTCTGCTTTTGTATCAGCTCAAGAAAGAGTGGTAACTGGTTCCAGAAACCTACAAGGTCTAGAAGCAAGCCATTTACCACAGGGCTTCTGAATCACAGAATACGCAGAGCTGGAAGGGACCAACAAGGATCACTGATCTTAGGTGACTGGCCCATACAGGGATTGAACCCGTGACCTTGGCGTTATTAGCACCATGCTCCTGTTCTCTCAGCCAAACAAGGGTCTAAAATGTTTACTGAAAGCTATCCTTACAAAGAAACCCATGAATGATAACAGATACAATAGCAGAATGTGATAGAAGAGACAGAGAAGTTTATGGATATATATGAAGCTCGGGATTTTTAAATCACTCTTAAAAAATGCAAAAGTAATTGTGCACATGACTTAAACACACTGTACAGGCTTAATGCTCACCAATACTTGGGGAACTTGATCAGCTTGCCATAAACAGCAGTACTGAATGAGGGGATAACTGGAACAGGGATGCAGTAGAGTCCTTTACTGTCCAAAGAAGTCAGTGCTGCTTGAAAACCAAATATCTGGAACAAATTCGATTGGTCAAACGGTATATTATCACATGATTAGATTACTTTCAAGATATTTTATAACATATGTATTTATAAATATACTCAGTAAATATTAAATAAATTGTGTATTGTTTTTACATAATTCATTTTTCCCAAATGTAAATATAGCTACAAAAAAATCTACCTCAAATAACGCCCTAGAAATACATGTAAAAATATTTTCTTCGCTCAAAAAGTGTTAACTACGGTCTGCTGAATTTTAAAAATGCTGAATTACAATTTTTCAATTCAAATAATTTATTCTATATCCTTTAAACTTGCAGATTACATAGTGCCTTCCATATGAAGTAAAATCACTTTGCGTAATTATAACTGGTATAAAAGAGTGGTATTTAAGGAAATTAGAAGCTTCCCTTCAAAGCTTTTTTCATAGTAAGAGCCTGGCTAAAAGGTTCATCACAAGCATTCTTTATGATTTTTCCCTGTTCAGTATGGTGAACAAACTTTTGTAGAGTTGCCTTTTAACATGCTTTACCACCATTCACAAGAACAGAACACTTCAGCCACTATCAAAGCCAGCAAATAAGCCCTTTAAAACTCAAAGCTGATGTCCAAATTTTGCTACTAAAAAGTTTTCTGAAGAAAAAAAATCCTCTCAAACTGAAAAACATACAAATGGCTTGCAGTACTGCAATTCCAATCACTTTAAACGTGACAGAAGGTAAAGATGTCACCTAGAAAACTGAAAGCTTGCCATGCAGTTCTGGAACACAGTTTTTTGTATGTAGATAATAAAGATTTAAATAATTAAATTCTTACTAAAATATCAGCATGGAAACAAATAGATAACAGAGAAATTGAGAAAAATTAACAGTAGTAATATTAAATATTTAATTTTAGTAGCACCCAAAAGGTTTCAAACTGCCTAAGCACAACCTAAAAGGCTGGAAAGGCCTGCTTTAAAACTCCCCCGCAGAGCAGATGGCAACTGAACCATCTCAAAACAGTTTTCCCTATCTTAGGCTTTCCCCAGCCTCAAAATAAGAGGTCCTCTCACATAATGCACCTTTAATTGAGAACATTCAGAGATCTGTCCTCTTAAAATGAAACACAATTAAATTGTTTGTTAGCAGTTTTTGATTGCATATCTTCACTGTGATGGTTTTGCTCTATCAATACTACTAGTAGTGACGGTTTTTCCTCTAACATCTCATCAAGTTTGTAAGTGTATTTTGCAGCAATCTACAGATCGCTGGAGCATTATATCGGATGAGGAAAAAGGTTTATTTCTGAATTATTTAAATTCAATCTTGTCACAAGGACCTTGGGGCTTCAGTTTGCAGTTTCCTCATATGAAGTTCTCTGTGCATATTACAAAACACTTGGCTCAAGTCAGAAGCAGCAATCCCAAACAACAACATTCTGTGAAATGTGTTTACTCTATGGCTTTTTAGATTAACTGAAAACATTCTTACAGGAAACCTGCTAACACTTAGGATTAACTATACGTATATGATCTTTTTCTCAGCACACTGCAGTAAGAAACACATCTCAAGCCCTCATTTACCTTCAGATAGCAGTGTGAGTAACAGTAGTGAAGCAGGTTGTCGGATGGCTGGCCAAGGTTGCTGACCACATGCACCAGTTGCTCAGCATACATTGGCACTGAGTGCTCCAGGTTAACCTTATCCACCAAAATTCGGATGGAAGGTAAAGGCCGCAGGGGCTGGAAACTTGCAGCATTTAACAGTCCGCTTAAGTTCTAGGGCAGGGGGGAAAAAAATCATGTAATAATTATATTACAGATGTATTATTTATCATATTTGTATGTTCTTACCTAAACACGCAAGCAAATCTACATGTAATAAACTATTTACAGTTACCATGGCATTATACTATGAATCCTCAAATCTTTCCAAAATATTTTCTTTGAAGTTTAAAGTCTGGATAAAATTCTTTTATCCAGAATTGTCTTGGGTGCAGGTGCCCGGGTGCTGGCGGTGCAGCGGCAGCCTCTGTGAGGGGACACCAGGGGCTTTCCCAGGCCGGGTCAGCCTGTTCCAGCCAGTGCTGCAACAGCCTCGCCACAAGGCACAGCTGAGCTCCTCAGCAAAACTGGGGCCACCTCTGCGCAGACAGATTTAAGAATGGGCAAAAATGCCACACAGGCTGCAAAGACTTGGAGAAGAAATGAGAAACAGCAGTATGAAAAGCAAGGTCAGAGAAGGAGCGGAGGCAGTGGTGCTCCAGGCACCAGAGCAGAGATTCTCTTGCAGCCCATGAAAGACAACACAAAAGCAGAAATCCACACTGCAGCCCATGGAGGTCCCCATGCTGGAGCAGGTGGATATGCCCTGAAGGCAGCCACACTGCAGCCTTGAGGAGAGCCCATGCTGGAGCAGATTTTCCCTCAAGGACTGCATCTTGCAGGAAGGACTTGCACTAAGGCAGAACAGTGTCAGAATGAGGGAGACACAGAGACCAGCTGTTACAGACTGACCCCCATCTCCCATTCTCCATCCCCCTCTGTTGTGGGGTGGGAGGTAGAAGAGTCAGGGAATGACAAAGTGAAATTGAGTCTGAGGGAAAAAGGGGAACAGAGGATATATATTACTTGGATTCTTAGCAATAAGTTAAATTAATTGCCCCAAGTCAAGTTTGTTTTGCTCATACTGGTAATTGGTAAGTGATCTCCCCCTCTACCCTGACCGGTCCCATTCTCTCCCCCTCATTCTGTTGAGGAGGGGGAGTGAGAACAGCTAGGTAAGCATCTGGCAGCTGGCCGAGGCAAAGTCAAAGTATTTCATCCTATAAAATACTTGTTTACCTTTTCATCACTCCAAAGCACTATCACCATAATAATCTCATGCTGATCTAGCCTTTACACTGTCATCTTTCATGTATTCACAGTCATGCCAGGTATCTCAGCAAAAGAAGATGCCATTCCATAGAAAACAAACATCACAATTTTAGACATCCAAGTCTATTTTTTATAGTATCCATTAAAATAGAGTACTGCATCCAGCACAGGTTGAACATGGGCATACTAGAATAAGTTCATTGGAAACAAAATGGTTATGGGGTTGGAGCACAGGAGCTCTGTCTCAGGAGAAACAGAGACAACTGAAGTCATTCAGCCTGGATAAGGCCAGAGAAGGATCCTACTGCTGTCTACTGCGACCTACTGGGAGGGACAAAGAAGAGCAAGACAGAAGAAGTGCTAATTCAGCGCTTGACAGAACAACCCCTGGAGCAACCTGCTCTTGCTTTGACCAGGATGCCGAACTCCTGCAGAACACCTCCAAACACCTCTTCCAATCCAAATTACACTACAAATCTAAAAATTTTATTAAATACACATCAAAATATGAAAATAACGATGTATATAGGATTTTCCATCTAAAATTCAAAATCATCATTTTAAATATGCTTGGCTTCATTCAAGAAATGTAAATTGAGACTCCAAGTAATGAGTACACCAAGCAAAAAGTTCGCTGGAATTCAACTTCTTGGCCTCAAACCTACAAAAAACATGGGACTGTTCTCCCACTATAAAGATACCATCTGCCAATGCCCATAAGGTAAAAAGCACCACAACCCACTGCACTATTCAGTGCAATGTATTAAAAAGTGCTAAAAAAGAAAAAGCCTTTCTGAGCAACCTGTTCCAGTGCTTCACCACCCTCTAAATAAAGAATTTCTTCTTAACATCTAAACTAAACCTGATCTCTTTTAGTTTAAAACCATTGTCCCTTGTTCTGTCATTATCTACCTGTACAAAATTCCCTCTCCCTCCTATTTAGAAGCCCCTTTCAGGTACTGAAAGGCCACAATGAGGTCTTCTCAAAGTATTTTCTTCTTCAGGACAAGCTACCACAGGTCTCTCAGCCTATCAGATGAAATATTGGACAAAAATTCCTAGAAATTTAACTTCAGAATTGATGGGGTTTTCTCTTCTTCCCACTCCTTCCCTTATCCATAAAACACTTTCCACACTCTGGCATGAGAGATAAACCTACTGCAAGTCTTCACTACAAGCCACAGATTTATCCCTACAGTACCTCAGCTTTGTGCATTGAAGAAGGTGTTATGAAGGAGACCTATAAGAACAAAACCAATATAGGATTCTTTAGCTGGCATTATATTACACATATCCAAAAGGTAAAACAAACGAAGGCTGTTAGGAAATTTCCGTTTCTCTGAGCTAGTCATTCAGCAGTTAAATGCCCAAGTCCTGCTGACAACCTGCCTGGAACCAGCACACACAGAGCTGGCTGTTAACATCTATGTAGTCTCTATTGAGTCTATGTATTTAAAGATTTCACACTTTACCAAGCTTGTGAAGACCTCCAGAACAGGTACTTTTCTGATCAAAAGATCAGAACAAATGCTTTTTCATTTGCTTGATGCCTTAAAATCTTTTTCCTTCAAAAGTATTTTTCCTATCCATACACAATACCTTCAGTTTCCAAGCCTAACTAGTCAGACACCACTCCTTTTAGGTATTTGAAGTTAAGGCTCATGGGCACCAAACTAATTCAGAACTCAGTGATACCTCCAGCACATGGAATAACAGGCCAGTAAGAATACATATATATATATATATATATCAGCACATGCTGATATAAAGAACTGAATAATTATCTGTGCATACGTACCTTCTCACCCATGATTATGGGCAGCAAGTGGTCTAGTAAATTGAATTCTGCCACAGGGATTATAATCGTACATTTAAGAACAGTGAACGTTGTAAGTCTAGTGGGAATGTATTCCTCCAGTGATGCTATTTCTTCTGAGCTTGGCATAGTTCTATTTCCATCCATAATATCTACAATAAATCAAGATTACATATGTTTCACTAAAATATATAAAATGTGTCCTACAGTTCATGTTTTAGAAATGCCTAGGGACTAGCAAAAAGTGCAAAGCTCCCCCCCGCCCCTTCACCGTTAATAACGTTATTCCACACCGGTTCTACCTAGGGCTAAATGCAATACTAACTGGATTTTCCCTACTTGAAATCTGTATTGCTCTCAGAAACTCAACTTAACAGTTTACCGTAACTTGTTTCCATGCATTTTCATCCTGTATGACTATTATTGTGAACTAATAAATACCAATAGGAATACTTTCTTCTCTAAGACTCCAAAATTAAGCTAGAGTAGACAATGAAGTAAACCATTCTTACTCAACATGGGGCTTATGAGTAGAACAAAGGGCTTTCAAACTGTGTCTGAAATTATCTCAGAAGTATATCCAACACTAATGGGGATATTGTAATTAATTTTATCTTTATTTTACATTTTGCTCTTTGGACTCATAAAATTCCCAAGAGGTTTGGAGTTTTAACTATTTGAAAGTTGCACCTTCAAGAGCACTAAATATAGTCTGGTTTAAGTCAGTATATTTGTGTATATGCAATAAGAGCAAACCTGGCTTAGTTTTGCTGTACGGTTCATACTCATGTTCCAGAGCACAAACTATCATTTTCATTATCCGGTGTACTGAGCTGCTATCCAGTCGAAGATTGAGTGGACCCACAATGAGGCTTTTTGTAGACATCTCGTGAACATTTCCAAAATCTTCACTCTTTACTGAAGAAAGGTCTTGCTGATTCCCAGAAACTACAAGAAGTTTTATAAAAAGTTACACAAAACAATTGCACATAATATTTTTTATCAGCTACTTCTGTTTCAAATTCTGTGATCAAAGACTTATAAATATACAGAAAAATATAACAATGCAAATATAACACACAAATATACAACAACTGGTTTAACAGGTTTTAACAAAATTATTCCTGGTAAATGCAGAGCAAATGGCAAATTTCTGCCTTGCCTCCAAGCAGAGTACAACTCAGGAACTCTTCCATGAACTTTGTATTTCTCAAATTTGGGACTCTTTGGAGGTGTCTAAACTTCTACGGCAACTTAACCCCACATGTCAGTGACAGACGTGGTGTTCAAAACTTTCTATGGCTTGTCACAAAGATATCCATCCCTAATAATCAAGGAAAAGGTGTGCTGCAAAGAGACATGACAGATCTGGGCCCTTGAAAGGTTAGTTGCCTTGACAAGGCTAGAAGAACCAGACTGACAACTAAGATAAACCTTTCCTTCCATTCACATTTACCACCATTCACTGATGTATGGGCAGCAAGAAAGAAAATTTATTTTATCATTATGTCTCAGACTGGTTTTTTTAAGAGCCAACAGAGACAAAAGAGTAGTTTAGTAAAGTTGGGTAACAAGGTAGACCAAAACTACACATTCACTGTATACAGGCTACTCATCAGGTCCTAAACAGCTCCTAAACAGCATGACTATTTCTCTAAACATACTCCATGGAAATTCTTCAGTTAAATCACGCAGATTTCAGAAGCTCAAGTTTTCCTATCACAGATGACTTGTAAAAATTTACCCCATCCCTCTAACATACTTAGTTTGCAGAACTTCACTGTGATTTTTTTCCTAATAGATCATCACTTTGAAAGTGTCTTCATTGCTTTGACACAAGCACTAAACATTAAGTGTCTTGCTGACCATTACATAAATGAACAGTCTGACAAAATAAGCATCAAGATTAAACAAATTCTGAGACTAGAGAAAGGCAGTGGAGCTGGTGAAGGGCCTGGAGCACAATACTTACGAGGAGCAACTGAGGGTGCCGGGGTTGTTTAGCCTGGAGCAAAGGAGCTCAGGGAAGACATTATTGCTTACTACATCTACCTGGAAGGAGGGTGCAGCAGGGGCAGGAGGTCAGTTTCTTCTCCCAAGTAAGAAGTTACAGGATGGGAGGCCTCAAGTTGTACCAGGGGAGGTTTAGATTGGATATTGGGAAAAATTTCTTCACTGAAATTGGCTACAGGCATTGGCACAAGCTGTCAAGGGAAGCATTATAACCACCGTCCCTGGAGTGTTCAAAAAATATACGAATGTAGAACTTGGAGACACAGTTTAGTGGTGACGTCGCAGTGCTGGATTAACAGTTGGACTCAATGACTTAAGAGTTCTTTTCCAACCTTAACAATTTTATGATTTCTGGTTGCCCAAGAGGAACCCAGTCATTTACCCTTTTGTCTCTCTCCTTTACTGAATTCTTTTAACTGCACTCATTCAAAACAATCTTTATATTGAGGGAAGTTGAACTTGGTGGAAAAGGAAGCAAGGATAGGGGTTTATGTCTCTTCTGTTTAAATCATACTCCATAACACATTGTTGCTTCTAAGCACTGGTGAAGAAAAAGGTCCTCAAATAAACTGAGACTACGCAAATTTGATGCACAGCTGGCCTAATGCTCTGCAAGCCTTTACAGGCTTATACACTCAGCAGAAGAATTAACTTTATCCTTAAAAGCCCAACAGAAGTTGATGGTGAGAGCATTTATAGCCTCTGCTTCCCTTGGTTTGTTGTTTTTCTGAGAAGAAAAAGAACAATAAAACAAAGATAAAAGGACAGAAGGATACTACCTTATAAAACCTATTGAAATCTTCAGCTAGAACTGAGTTACAGCCTTTTGAATAAATCCTGAAAAACATTTTTTTTTAAACCCAGCATACAGACTTCCGCATTTATTTTATAGGCAGTTAACACACATACTTTTATCCTTCCAATTCTACACGGTATTCAGTTCAGATGAACACTACCAAAAAGTGTAAAAAACCATAACATCACATAAAAAATAATAAGTCCAAAAATAATAAGGCCAGAAGTAGTAACAGCCTCCCTTTTCAAAGAGGAAAAACCAGACTTGCTTGTATATATTGTATGTATATGACTAAGATATCTAAGTGACAGAATTTATACAAACCACTTTCTGGAACAGCTCCATTTAATTCCAACTAAGTGCAAAGCGAATGGGATACAAAATCTATGGGTTTTACGGAAGTAGGTGATCACAAGTGACTTGAAACTTCACGGATGCATAAAGAAAACCAATTTTCAACCACTGAGTTTTCAAGCTCTCTGTAAATCATATGTCTAATTCTAACCAACAAAAAATATCAAAATGAACGCAGCGTAACAAACTTGCCAGCAAAGTAGAGAGGTACACATTACAAACAAAAGGTAACTTCAACAGCACACCCTGCTAGGTCTGTAGGACATGCAAATCAGTGATCAGGGAACTGACACGCTACATAACGTTTCAGGGAAATGTTTCGCACTGAAATACGAAGCAAAAAAACAGAAAAATAAAGGAAGGGGAAGACAGACAGAATTTCAAAATAAGACTACTGTGCATGACTATCTTGCTTTCATTTAAAATACTGAAATTGATTAATGCACTTCTGTAAGTGACAGATGAAACTCCTGAGGGTTAATGTTATCCAGGATGCACTTTTGGTTTAATCAGTAATCCTATGCTTCAGGAAAGGTTAAAGGTGCAAAGAATGTGTCAAACCAAAATTGCCTTGACAGATAAAAATCTTACAATCACAGTAACTGCCTCCTATGATTTAAGTTGGGTTAGTTTTTTTATGGTATGTGGTGTACACTAATTGTAACTAAAAACAGTTATACCAAAAATAAGAAACAGTAAAATGCAAACTTTCATATAAACAACACATTAAAAATGCAGCAGATTTATATTGTTTTCAAAATCCTAACATATTTATACTTTCATCTTAAATAAATATTTTACACCTATTCATTTATATTCTATTTAACAACAATGCATTTAACCCACAATATGGAAAAATTAGCTAGAAAATAACTAGCAGAAAGCATCACATTTGCTTTTCTGAGGAACAAAACTATTTGAAAATTTAAGATTTTAAGTTCTTGGCCCTAGAGAAACAACAACAATTTAAACAATTTAAAAATTAATTACTCCATTCTTTTACATAGCCAGGTTGCTGAAATTAAAGGAGTAATACTGAAATAAAAGCACACAGTAAGACTTGATAGGAAGCCAAGATGCATTTTGTGAGGTGTTTTCCTAGTGACTGATGGAGAAAATAGAAGCCAAGGCTCTGAGAAAGCATTCTGGAAGAAAAAAAAGGAGAAGCTAAGGAAGGAAAAATGTAGTCAGAAAATACAAGTAGCCTGGCACTGAAGAAAAGAAAAAAGTGTTTCTGAGTTCAGTAATTTCTGAAAAGGGCTAGTTGAAAGTCAGGAAGAGATATGACCAAAACATTCCTTATGCATTCAGAGAAACAAGAAGAAATACTACACAAAATCAATTTTTCTTCATAATGCACATAGTCTGTGCATATTTAAACTTCTATACTAAGATTCAAAAAGGATATAAGGCTTATCCAAGGTTTTCGACTTCTCAATGTGCAATTAAACATTTATATCATTATTAAAACCAGAAGTCTGCAGTAGAAGCTTGACTTAATTGTACATTTTTAGAGTGTCACATCACACTCATGGTACAGAGCAAAGCCTCAGTCATGAAAGAATTGTTAAATTTCCTGGTGTATGCCTCTGCTGCTGAAGGCAACAGCATCATTTACTTATTTTTGTAAGTTTTTCATGATCCATCCTCTCAGGAAACTGAAAGGTTCTTTCCTACTACGTTTAGACTTAATGTCCACCAAGACAAGGAAACAAAACCGAACCTTCGGAGTTGTAATTTCTCTTATACAGAAATAGAAATGCAAAAAAAACCAAAACCAGATGAGTTGGACTATGTAGCAAGGACAGATAAATGCTCAGTCACAAAATAGCAAGAAGTTCCCAACAGATATCCAGAGGAATAGTATTCACAATAATAAATACACAGATGGGGAAGAAAGTATTATTAATTTGACAATAAAACTGCAGAGCAGCAGCTTCAGGCGACAGTGTTCGGAGGAGTGGGGGAAATTATATCACAATTAATGATAAGAATATATGTGTGAAAATATAAACATACTACTTGCTGATAGATTAACTCCTTTGTCCCAGCTTTTGCGACACTACAAAAGTAGATATACTTACTGTATTAAATCCACTTCTCAGACTTAGAAAAGAATCTATAGGAATCTCAAAAATTATTTAGAATTGGCCAATATCTATGTGCACCTGGTTTAGGCTAATATTTGCTCATCAAATTGTTTAGATACATATATTTAAAGATAATTCTTCACACTATCTTGCATCCTTGCATTTTTCTTCATAGAAGAAAAACAATAGTCCTTTTAATCTTCTGTGCCAAGTATATGATCAATCTCATTCCTCAACCAGAGTTTCTCAAAAGATTTTTTTTTACATGCAAAGTCAATAATAACAACTTAAAAAAAAAAGACATCATAGACATCACACTTTATGAACTCCATCACTGCTACAAAGGAATTACTTTCAGTTTAGCAATTGGCTATAAAAAATACCATTATGACTACTTATGCAGGAAAAGAAAAATAAAAAACGAAGAATACCAACAATTAACAGCTAACCAAAACAACCAACCTCTGAAAGACATCAATGAAGATGAAAGCTTTTTAATGATGATCTCAATGGTAAATCTAAGGTAAGTTAGAGGACAGCTGGTCAAGGACCATCTGGGCATGAAAAGTCTTTGTTTCTATTATTTATCAGGGTAAACAAAGGAAAAAAAAGGTACCTTTGCCACTGGTGCTTTCCATTGTGTACAAGTAATCCATGTAGAAAGCCCCAAACCTCTGCATTCCAGCTATCTCTGTGTATGTCTCCTACCAACAAAGCAAAGCAAAGAAAATGTTGTATAAGGAAAGACTCTTGAGACTACCAACTGATAGACTGGTATTAGAGAGATATATTCATGTTTGGATTTGTGCATCAACACAGGGAAAGGCTTATCAAAGCAAAGGACAGAGGTCATCCCAAAGAATTCACCTTTCTGATAGGTAATGTAACTTCCATTTGAGGCCACACAAACGCACATCCATAATTCCTTTGGACATCCTGACCAATTTATCAATACCATCTAGTCAATTAGTACCTTTAATGAAGTAAATATTCTTCATTTGACCTCTTACATGGAACACATCAACCTGATTAAATACACTGAAAACTTCAGCTCATTCAATTTGGCTTTGTTAATCAAGGAATATTGTGGTTTTATCTTTCAATGGTAGGAATCTTATTGAGACTTTATGCCAGCATCGGGATTTATACACAATACAATACATTACACAGCAAATTTACTTCCTCTCTTGCAAAAAAACCTGGCAAATCGTAAAAGCATCGAAGACAGGCCATAGACAGAGTAAAGCTTAAAACTAAAACACACTACAGGAAAAGTCTGAATTTAAGTACTTGTGATTGTACTAATTTCATTTTTTCATGTGATTCTTCAAGGTTACACTTCATCAATAGTACTAAAAAGGTGAAAATAGTAAAATTTAAATTAAAAGGAAATTAGATACATTCCAAATTGTAAATGGCTTACCTGTACAATAAACAGCACAGACCTCCACCTACGAACACACCTGGAAAGGACCACCTTGGTCATTGCAACCAGTCTTTAATAATTGCAGACAACCAGGGAATACAGTTTTACTGCACAATTTACAACAACAGAGACTAGAAGTTTGTCTCCACAAAACTTTCTCCAAGTAGACAAATATAGGACACAAACAATAAGATTAACACTGTCCAATCTGACAGCACTTCTTAGTTTGAAGACCATAGACTACTTACTATTTGGGTTTTAAATATGTGCTGGTAAAGCTTGACTTTTTGGTAGTATTCTCTCATATGTCTCTTTTCCTCTTAAAATGTTCTGTGGTTACTGCTTTTGGAAACTATGACATTAATTCAGTTTTTGGGGCAGGAGGGGAGTTTGAAGTTTCTTCTGGACATGTTTTTTCAGTTTGGCTCTTTTTTTGGCTCGGTTTTTGTGGGCGCCTTTTTTTTTAACACAAACCGATTCACTTTTTCTCTGGCCAGCTACAAAGTAAGATTCAGTTAAATGCGAAAAAGTAAAGAGAATTCAGTCCTCTAATAGTACACAGATCTAAATAATCATAAGAAATACATCAGAGAGCATTGGAAATTTTTTTATAAGAAAAATGTAATTCTCTGACCTTATGATGAGCTGCATCCAATATGAATTCTGCACGAATACTATTATTTTCTGGACTTCTGTAATCAAATAGTGAATTGGTAAGGTATGTCATTCCTTTCGTGCTCAAATTTTCTCCACAATTAAAGAAGCATGCCTCCTTCATGACGCAGTAGAAAGTGAGGCAGGAAAAGTAGAAAGTGAGGGAGGAAAAAAAAATATAGAGTCAAGTTAACAGAGTAGTTTCAATTCTGTCATAACACACAAATAACACACACAGAGTAGCATCCCTCAAGAGTATATTTCATTATGAATGAAGATAAAATAATGAAATTAATTTCATTTGTATAACACAAGTTCCTGTCCACTCCTGTCCCATTTTCAAATCAATAAAAATGGCCTGAGCTAACAAATATTATACAACTCATGGTACAGAACATATTAGTTGCATTTTAACAGCAAATAACCTCAGAGCATTGTTGCTCCAAATCCTGCCCCATCCTCTTCAGTGTACACAAACTTGTCACTGCATACTCCATTTCTGGCTGACCAATCCTTTCAGATGCTGTATCCATCCTCTTCAAGACAATCAGTTACCATTCATTCAGTTACCATGCTACGTTACCATTCTTTATTCATCTAGATTTTAACATGCCTTCTCCCAGACTTCTATCCTTCTGAAACCAATACAACTTTCCTAACAAGAGTTACTAATTCAAATAAGTTTTCCAGGAGACTTATTTTTTCCAACCATCTATTCTCAATCACAGGCAGAGCCAGAACCTCTACGAAAGGCACAATCCCACAACCATAGCAGTACACAGACAACAGGCAAGTAATACCACCACCACTGTCACAAAGTATGGATTAGACTAGAGAGTGGCAGAAAAAAGAGTAAGAATAAAAGCCCAAATGTCCCTTATTAACTAACCTAAAGGAAATTAGCTCAGTTGGTCAGAGCACGGTGCAATAATGCCACAGTTGTGCATTAAATCCCTGTATGGGCTATTCACTTAAGAGCTGGACTTGATGTTCTTTCTGGGTCCATTCCAACCCAGAATGATGAAAATGATTCTGTGAAATTCTCTTGCTCACCCACCCACCTCAGTCTAAAAAAAATAATTCTCTCACAGTTTTATACCTGACAATCTCAGTTTCCACAGACAAAGCGGCTGTCCCACCCTCGCATTCCCAACCACATCTCCCTTGTCCTTAACAAGGCCAGCACAGTATTTTTAAAGTTGGCTCACCCTTGCTTCCCCAGCCTCTCTTTCTGGAAAAGCCTATACATATTCATTGCAGCACACCAGTCATGTAGTGTGTTCCACTGCATCCCTAAAATCCCAACAACGTCATACTCGGCGGCTGTGTAAGGATATTTTCTTGTTTTAAGCACTGCATACACAAACACCTGAGATGGATGCCAACCGATGATGCTCTCACAGGGGAAAGATCAGAAGCTGCCCCCTCATACCTATCATAGTACAGTATACCATTTCCCAGATTAGGAGATATTTGACATAAATACAGGCACTTGGTATTTTCTTTCATATTCTTAATTTTTCTCTTTAAAATACTTTCCAAGACTTCACAGAGCACTAACATCAAGTTAACAGGTCTCTTCTTGGCTGCAATGTTTGTTTTTATTTAAACATAGATAATAGTTGCTGTTCTCAAATACTTTAGGGCACTATTCTATCTACAGTTCAACTAAAAATCATTATTGAATTTAGAATTTCATGCAAGACTCCATTAAATATTTTTAAAGTAGTTCATAAGGATACCTGATTTTTTCTTAAGCAATTGAAGATTCGCATCTATTTAAAATACAAAAATTAATACTGTCTAACTCCTTCAATTCATACTGTTCTCAATCTTACTGAAAAGTGAGGTAAGACATTCATTCAGTATTTGGCCACATTTCTATTATCTTCAGCATACAGTGCTCCCATTTTTTCCCTTCCAATGTTCTGCTGATTTAAGTACTTTCAAAGATTTTCAAATGTATTTTAATTTGTCATACAAAATCAAAGTATGCTGACAAAGGCAACAATGGGTTATTGTCCAAAAAGAAAAAATAAGTCTTATGTTCTGCCTCTTCTCAATCTGAGATATTTCTCTTTTCAACTCTAAGGAATGGACATTGAGTTCTATATCACAGTAACATCCAGAAATCACAATTGGTAACAGCAGTCTTTTCAATTTTTACTATGAAATATTTCAATACAGGATAACAGAGTTGCTTTTTCAGCAAATCAACTGATATTTCAACATACTCACTTCATCACTCCTATTCATATTCTCTTCAAAATCTTTAATTCCCATAATTCCTTTAAGGCACATAGCTTGGCAACCAACAAAACCAATTTGGCAATCAAAAAAAAGTTCACCTTTCATAAGGACCTAATGAGAAAAAAAAAATAAATGTGATAAATTTTTAAGCCTTCTACTCCACAAGAAATAGAGAAGATGGACAAAAACAAAGCAAAATATGCTTAGTTTATATATTTAGAGTTTTAATAAATAGCAATCATACAGGGCACTTGAAAGGAAGGGATTACTATAGTGTTCAACCACTACAGCACCAAAGTTTAGAGAGTTAATATCTACATGATTATTACAATAAACACATCCAGTATGACAGAATATGAAAAATCAGCAATCAATAATTTAAAAATATTTTATTGGCAACTATTTGGTACATTACTTATAATGTATCAAAAAAGCCCTGTCAATGGAAAATTACCTCAACTGTTGTTCCTTCTTGTTCCCAGCATATAACTTCT
Organism: Rhagologus leucostigma; assembly: GCA_013397725.1. Classification (NCBI taxonomy): domain Eukaryota; kingdom Metazoa; phylum Chordata; class Aves; order Passeriformes; genus Rhagologus; species Rhagologus leucostigma. Next base: position 655,582 of record VZTD01001256.1, on the reverse strand, counting down.
TTGGATTTTACTTTCTGAGGGCTGTAGTAACTACTTTCAGCTTGCATTTCAGTGAGCTACAGAACAATAGGATAAACACCTTATAAAAGTCAATATTATTATAAACAGCAGTACTGTCATTAATACACAGAACTGATAAAGACAAAGTAAACTATGGGCAAAAATGTATTAACTGTCAGGAAACAGGTGCAATTAAACAGCTGAAACACATTATCCATATTGGAATGTCTCATATTCAACTTCTGGTTGAAATATGCTATAACAGAATGTTTAAAACCCACTATAGCATTTTAAGTTTGCTTATCTAAAGAGAAACTGTGTGAAAAGATGGAACAGATACACAGCTGCATTATTAATATCAAATGAGCTTATAAACTGCTGTAAAAATCCATTAATACTTCATTCGTTCTTCCCAGAAAATAATTAAACATCATGATAATATTACAGACACATTTTGATTACAACCGTACTCATTATTGTTTCATGTCAGTGCAATCGAGATCAACATGCATTTATATTTCTTGCATGATTTTGATATAAAAATTCAAAACGGGAAAATACACACAGGTTAAAAAGCACCTAACCTACAGCTAAGTAAAACAAGAAAAGAGGAATGCAATATTGAATATATTACGTTTGGCATGAAAAAACACAAGTTAGTTTATGTTGAACATAAATACTGAAAATTCTAATTTTTATAAAGGAATATCTACACACTTTTATTTTTAAGGCTGGATACACATGGATGCTGTTTCAATTTAAAATTTTGTAACCCAAATGTCCAAGAAAATTGGATGAAAAAAATCACTGATCACCCTTCACCTGTGTGCAATTATTGTAGAGGAAAAGCAATTAATTGATTAAAAGAACTCAGAAATTACAAGAATAGTTTTCACCATTATTAGAAAACGGTACATTTAATTTGGCATGATTTTTAGCTGGAATGATATCAACTATTCAAAATGTTAATGCAGAAACTTGACCTTATTTTTTAACCAAAAGATGAACCACAAATTAATTCCATACATTCTTTGCATGCAAGCAGAACAATGAATTCTGTTTTCTTTCTGTCACCATATTATCATCATACATCACATTTAAAATTTGTAGAATGCAAAATGTTACATTTTAAGTAGTTTTTAATTACTCCCTAATATAAAACGTGTGAATTTGCAAATGAAGCATTAGGAAAGCCCTCTCTAGCAAAACACATGTTCAAAAAAGAAGTTCATATTATTTTTAATGAGTTTTCTTGCATGAAGGACAAGAGTACAAAATTACTACTGTATGACATAGTGCAAAAGAAGATGCTGAGCCATGATAAATGAGAAATTTGAGTTTTGACGGCTTGTTCAGGTTTCAAGTGCTGTCCCAGGGATACAATTAATGGAGGGGGAAAAAACATTCTATTATTTATTTTTAGCCTCTTTTAATGAAGGCTGAAGCAGATTGACACAAAAGAACATAACTGAATGCTTGAATGCTGTTTATATTCTCAAATTTTGCAACCAAATTTTTCAGGAGGCTGAAGCTTAAAACATCAATCTCCCTACAGAATGTATACAGCTTCCAAAGTCACTTGTCTCACGCCTTCTGACAGTTGCTGAGCAGCTAAATGCCTTTCTACACTACCAAAAAAAAAAAAGTTAAATTAGGCATAAAGCCCCATAAAACACTCCTGTGCACAAATGTCAAGCCACATAGGCGAGAAAGGGACAGGGAGCTCCTGATGGTATTCGGTATATAATCAGGCACATAATTCTTGTATGAGAGTTACGAAAGTATTGCAGTTCATCTGAAAGGCTCAAAGTCATAAAAATAATCCTAAATTACTCCTTGGTAAAGTTCTGACCTTGATTTAATACATGCTTAATTGTAAAGCCAAGAGCCACTTCATGTAATTACGCATATAAAATTGCTTGCATATAGTTTGACACATTACAAGTATTCTGCTAATTCAGTACCTTAATTTTAAATTTCTGTCAGTACATCTCAATATCTTATTCAGACTCCCCATATTCCCTTCTGCAAGCTTACAAAATATTAGAGAGAAGGCCAGCAACAATTTTCAGTTTTGCTTAGAGATAATACTTAAATCTTTCTCTACATACACAGTTTATAGCTCAGACTATATGTACTATTCATCCTTTTTTTCTTCAATACAATTTCAACCTATAGAAAACTAATTCAACATTATCAAGTTAAATTCATATTTTCACATACAATAGTCCAAAAAAAGAGTAGTCTCTAAAAATTCCTCAAATCCTAGCTCTATGATACTATAAACTAACATTTTTATTAAAAAACACATATTTGTATAAACATTAGATGGATAGAATACCGCAGTAATCAGCTATAGAAAGCCTTTGGGTTTTTTCTCCCATCAAAAAACATTAATCTAAGTAAATTAAGTGGTTTCCTTTGAACATTATAAAGTTCACACTCAAACTCTAGATTAAATAACAAAACTGACTCACATTGTCATTATCAGTCCAGTATGATGGACGAGAAACTTTCAGCATTCACATTTCTTCTTATGCATTAACATAATACTCTCCTCATAATACCAACAATATTTGTCTTGAATCAAACAGCATACAAACGCTCAGAAAATCTTTACACACTTCCTCAACCAGTCAAATGAATCCTTTCTAACACAGAGAAGTATTTACCTTAAAAGTCACTGTTGCCTTGGTACAGTAAAACCCAACTGAAATAATAGGATCCTTGAGGGACTGAGATTTCTGCTGTTCTGCTGTTCCATCATCAATTCCACTAGAATAACTCTCTTCATCATCATAACTCACAATAGCAGGAACAAAAGACCAAGCCCAAGAAACCCATCCTTGTTGCTGGTCATCATCTTGATGTAAATAAGGATCTTGACTAATATACTGTGCAGGATATTGCATTACTGAGCTTGCTTCATCTTCTGTGCCTTTTAAAATAAAAACCAAGTTAAATTTCAGATAAACCATACTTGAAAATTTATTTATTAAACTCAAGTTTATGGTATGTGAAATTTATCTAGGACAGTATTCCACATAAGTCACTAGTACTTGGCTTATAATCATAGAAAGTGAGTAGAAATTCTAAATTACTGAATATGAGTTTTCAAACACTTCTTCGATTCATTAACATTTCCCTCCAAAAAATATTAAGGGTCTTTGCCATAGCTTTAGTGTCACACATCTCTAGTGAGACCAGAATTTGCCACCTATACCACAAGCTTTCAAGGCTTCTTCCATTAATAACCTTCTAAAGCTGCAAAATTAAATCTTACTAAATAATGATATATTATGATCTTGTAGTTTGCCATTTTAAAATGAAATTTAAAAGTACTTCAGTTGCAACAGTCTAATGGAAAAATGCAAATACAGCACAGATATAAAACTTAAGGTTGCAGACCTCCTTTGTTTAAAAGTAAGCTTTTCAAATATTCAAAGATACAAATTTATCTATGCTCAAAAATTGGTATCCATCTGTGAGCCAAAGTCCAAATGTTAGTCTTCTGTGAAAATTATTAGAGATAGCACACAGAGCAAAACAAGGATTTCCCCAAAGATTCAAGTCTAAAACTCATGATCCAAACAGGTAGGTAATACTGCATGTACAAAGAACACAAATAGCTTTTATGTGATTTCATCGCCACCCTTATGGGACTCATGAGGGCTATTAAATACTTCAGAATTACTATAGGCAGTACAGGATGCAGTACTGTTCCTGCAGGTGAAGGATATGTTTAATGAATCATTTAACTGAGAAGAGAAATAGGCATATCCAATTTCTATTTACCTATTTTTAAACTCAGAGATCCCATTCTTACAAGTTTTAGATCTTTTACTCTTTAGTCTAATTAGTCTTTAGCCTTTTACTCTATTTATACTTGCATAATGGAAGAAAGAGTAATAAAAAACACTCATGAGAATTCTCTGCATGAATGCTGAAGAGGCAAGGACACCTCCTCTCACAAAAGCAATGCAAGCTTCCTTTCTGCTCTCTTCACAGAAGTCTCAGGGATCATATTTCAATCGAAACGTAAATCTTGAAACACAGCAAATACAGAAGAGGTGCACATAAAATCTTGGAAAAAGCCAAGAGGAAGAACTGTCAGCTATAGAAGGAAAAAAACTGACATGGAGTATGACTCAAGTAGTACAGCACAGACTGCTGCTGGCAAGCACAAAAGAAATGGTGGAAGGTCTGGCAAAAACTGAAAAAAAGGTGGAGGTGTAGAACCTGGGTCATGCATAACATTTGGTCTATATGGCCATAAAATTCAGCCATCATTTAGCGTACTCTTTTCTGCAGCACACAGAGACAACAGTAAAATATGCCAGGTAATAGTTTGGATAATATTTTTAATATTTTGGAAACCATTAAAATAAGCACCATTTTAGCCTAGCTCCTCTATCCGCATACTGTGAGACAGAAAACTAAAAGAGGAAGATATATCTATTTTCTATCACTGAATTAAAACTACTACAGCCACTATATAATCACCAAACTTCAGAAGAAATGCCTATCAGCCTCATAAGCAACACATAACATTCTCTAAACACTTCAAACATAAATACAATGTAAATTCCTTTATAACAAGGAATATATGAAGGGGAGTATGTACTTGGGACACAAAATCTCTTTGCTTTGAATTAACTACACTAACCACTTCATCACCTGCAAATATATAGGATAGTGAAACATAATGACAAAAACCCTGTTTTATATACAGGAGTCTGTTACAGGACAAAATGTTACTCTGCATCACGTTTCTACAGCCACTCTTTCTAGCCATCCATAGCGAGTTCACACTGGAGCAATCTATCCATAATGCAGGGCAGTGATTCCAGTTAACAAATACATTTAATATATATTACAAGATTGCAGTGTGACGGCATCTCACTGTTTGGATGCTCAGATCAAGTTTGATCTTCAGAAATTTACTTTCTTTTGAAGGATTTGAGATATCTATCTGTAATAAGAGTCTGGGAAGTGGTATCTCTCAACATAAATCTGGAATTAACACAGTAGAAAATTGCTCTCTCTGCATTTATTTACTTATTTATTTATTTCTCTGTCTGCATTAGTTTTCAGCCAGGCACAGGTGATCCAGCTTAGCCTGTGGCTACATGAATACAAGTGCTGGCACTAGAGGAAGAAGGAAGGAATGCATCACTATCCCTGCTGGCAATAGCATGAATTTTCATCTCATTGAATCAGCCATGAAACTGCATGAGTGAAATTTAGTACATACTTCAAGGACAGAGCTGCAGATGTCCATTCTTGTATCACTAAATAATGTAGACATTAAAGTCCATTTCCTCATTCAGAATTTGTCTGCTATAAACTGAGGAAGGCTCTGCAAACTGACAACTAAGACACTGGAAACAAGCATAAACGGCATGACCATTTTAGCCTCTGTGTGGCAAAATATTTTGCAGTACAGATAGAAATGGGCTTCTAGAACTGCTTCTACATCTCTGGCTTGGCCATCCAGCAATTGCCATCTGTCTTGTGTTCTGAAGGAGATAGTTCTGTCAAATACATATCATCAAGCACAATGATAATGTTAGAGCACAGCACAGTTGAACAAAAATCACATAGGATATTACAGATTCCTTCTTTTGCAATCTTGCTCTAATCACTGCCCCTTATGAAAAATCTTGTGTACAACAGTGTGAAGTTACATTATATTATTTCTTTTTTAGATGGCTGTTTTATGAAAAGCTAGGAAGTAACATTCACAGTTGTTCAAAAGAATGCAAATGGGATTGACCAACAGCAATTGCAATTCAACCTTCCTGAAGACATACATTAAAAATAAGGATGATGAGACGGACTACCAAAGATTTTACACATATTCAGATGTAAGAATCTCAAATCTAATTCTAGATGCAAAAGAGACTAAATACTTGTAGGCAGACGCCTTTTAACATTAATCTGTGCTTAAACTTTATTTAGTTTAGTTTCACCATCCATTTCACACTTTAACCCAAAGAAGCCAAGTAAAACCTGCTGGGCTCTGATGACTTCCGTCCTCTTCCATAGTTAAAGCTTCATTCCAGTTTTCCCATTACCCAGTTACTCTGTCTCTAATCCTTATATCTTTTCAGCTGAAACACACTGCTTACCCATCCCAGCTATTCTCATACTGACTCATACAATTTTTCTATTCTTTCTGCATCTTTCCTGTATTCAAATGGCCCTAGTTGCCTTACTGACTCCAGGAATGCAAGTACAAAATTCAAGCAACTCTAAATACATTGTAATTCTCTATGGCATGAACATTTAGCCAAATTCAGAGGAAATTTCATGCTAACAAAAGAAAGATATTCATGATACAAAGACAACCCTCTGTCTGAAAGCAGTGCTTCAGAGAAAACTTCACACTTTCTCTGTAAATAGTACAAAACATTGGTTAGATGCAAGAAGTTATTAAAACACACACTAATGATTTTCCTAAAACCTGTATGCTTTTTAAGTCTCAGCAGCTTCTAGTGCAGAAAACCAAGCTTTAGAGAAAACAAGAGAGAACTATTTGCAGATATCTTATTTCTTTGCTCAGTTCCACATAGCAGTAACATGACAGAGAATTCTACATCTGACATAAGAGTAAAACAGTTATATGTGCCAATCAACACTGAGGGCCATACTGTGGAAAAAAATTTCCACTCCTTTTATTTACCAATCATGTATCTATTTCTCTGAAACCAGAGATGACAGCAACACAGAAAAAAATAAAATAAAAAAATTATACTCTTCTAATGCAAATTAAAATAGTACATTTCTGAAACAGAACAAAATTAATTAGTTTACACAAAGCTTCAAACTACTGTAATACTATAAACTTAAGCCTAGCTTATAAGAGCTGTATCACCTTCAAATGAAATTCAAAGAATTTTCTAGACATTATCATGCAGTTGGGTGGTGAGATAAGTTTCTCTTCCTATTCCCCCAGATCCAAATCCAGTCTTGGAAAGATAAACAAAACTTCTGTTTTGAGGAGATAAAAATACAAATCTCTAAATAAATTCACAAAATCACAGAATATGTTGAGTGGGAAGGGACCCACAAAGACCATCGAGTCCAACTCCAGGCCCTGCACAGAATCACCCCAAGAGTCACCCCATGTGCCTGGGAAGCAGCAGGTAGGAAGCAATCACAAAGGTAAAGAAAATTCACCCCTCATCAGTGCAATGCTCCTGAAAAGATCCTGTTGCAGCAAGTTACCATGAAAGATCATGTAGAAGAGGGAATGCATGTTATACGGAAACAAAAAGCAGTTGCGACCAGACAGTGTAAAAGGACAGAACTACCGGAAACATAGTTTAAAGCAATACTTTGCTGTTTAGAACGAGTTCTGATATATCTGTTCTTAATGACCATTTTCAAAGAAATTAAAAAGCACACTTTGGCTTTTCTCTTACTTAGCTCAAATGTGGCTGCTGCCAGTTTCAAACTTGCTTATGAAGAGGTGCCTTGTTGCATGGTATATTGACAGATAAATCCAAAGTACCCTATCGTGTCACAACTCCTAAAATGGTCTTCTTAGATCATATCTAACCTCAGTTTAGTTAAGACCATCAGAATTCTTCATAGAACATAACATCAAAGATGTTAAAGCACTGCATACTTACCCAGCACAATGAACTGCCTCTAGCAAACTGCACACTGACGAGATACTTGGCAAGAACTAGACTTGGACATTTACATTTGTAAAAAGCAAAGAAACATATGTTTTTAACATTTCTTCTTACAAATTAAAAGCTGTATTTACCTGTGATATTTCCCAACATATCTTTCGTGTGGCAAATCAAATCTTCACTTTCCCCATCTTTGAAGTTGCCTATTTCTCCATAATACAGAGCAATCCCAAGTTGCATTATACGTATAAACATAGGAAGCTGCTGATCAGAGATTGAAAGTTTCAAACTTTCAACTAATGTGTGTATCTGTAATACGTAAAGAGAAGAAAAGCCAGTAATAACAAAGTTCTGTCATCAGTAAAGCCCACTTTTAAACCACACAATTCCATATTCATTTGCTATGGGCATTCTATTTCCAAAAACGAGATTTGCAATACAGCAGAAGGCAAAGGGCTGCAAACAACGACTACTAAAAACATTCTCTCTTTGGGTTGTCACACAAGAGATCTTCAGTTGAAAAGTCAAATGTAACATGTTTACACATACAGAAACATTTATATATTTCTTTTTTAAAGTTGATGCTGACAAAATTTCTCAAATATAAGTGATGTAAGAGCATCTGATTAAACTTTTATTTTCATTATAGAGTTTCTTTAAAATCTCTGCATGCTAAAGAAACTCCAGATATACTGGTTTTAATATACAAGGTCCTTCATTTTGATTCTTTCCTACTCCGAACGTTGGTCCAAATGGCCAAGTAATGAGGGGAAGAATTAATTCCAACTGAAGTGCAGAAAACTGGCTCCTCTGATTATTCCATTTCAAACATGCAGTTAACATATTTTTCTAAATATGTTAACTAAATGAAGGAAAGCTTTGCAAAGACTGTAATTATTGGGATGAAAACTTATCCTTCTTCAAAAATTTTAGCTGCAAAACAGCTAAATGCTTCAAAATATTTTGTGTATGTGATCATTATATAAAGACAAAGCCAAACAAGATAACAAAGCTACCTTTCATTAAATAAGAGCTGCATAAAACAAAATTATTGTAACAAAATTACTGTCTAACATTAGACATATTTTTAACTCCAGTAGGTAAACTACGTGCAACATAACCAAAAACCAAAATCAAAGTATAAACTAAAAAGAAAGTTAAAACATCTTGGAACAAACTGACATGTCCCTTAAAATAGGGCAGAGGCAATAAATGGCCCACAAAGACAACCAAAAAATTTAATACAAATTTAATTAAATTAGTACCAAATCATAGTGCATTTTAGTATGAGTTTTATTTTAGTCCAGTATCCACTAAAAATTGTAAGCAATAAAATAACAATCATCATTTTTAAAACTATATAATTCTAAAATATATGGAAGACTGTCAGCATTTACATTGAAGTGTGCTGTCAGAGACTTGTGATTTGGCCATAAACTTTCGCTCTCCAAACTTAGCTTATAGGATGAGCTTGGTACAGATTAGGTCTCCAAAATTAACAGAACTATTTGGCTATTGAAGAATAAGGCTTTTTAGCATTAAGATTTACTGTCTATATGCAGCAACCATGCTGTCACCACAGAACCTAAGCCTGTAACTGGTAAGCTGTAGACAGTCATATGAAGAATCCTTTTTATCACTGGACTTCATATACATTGTGAAGTTAAGGCACACTGTTAACAGTCCTAGTAGTATCATTGAATACACAACTCCTTGTTTATAAAACTCAAAATAGGCAAACTTCCAAAACTGCTACCTATTCTGAACAAAGAAGGGGGAAAAAAAGCTTTTCTTTCTAGTATGAGGAATCAGTCTTGGCATAAATCAAGATCCACACATGAAAAAGAAGCTTCTGCAAACATGCACACCACCAGGTATTTGTGACTATTCTTAGCTGGATAAATCCTCATATGGTCATTACCATATCCACAAATCTTGAAATTTGCTCAAAGTAACCAAATGCTTCCAGTTCCTACACAGTAAAGTAACCAAAGGCATACAGGGCACTTGACAAACCGGACATGTTGAATTCCCAGCCTCAAGTTCACAGCAGCCTAGGACTTCCTGAATCATATCATGAACTGAGTGACACTTTTAATTATACTCTTGAGAAATGCCCATCAAAACTTACCTCAAAATTTACCATTTTGCAGTGCATACACCTGGAGATTATTTTTTATTAACACTGTCTGCATCTTAATTTAAAAACCTCTTAGCTAATTAGATGGGCACCACTGGTTTCTTTGAGAGCAGGGAGGAGGAAAGACAAACTTTACATGTATGACTACTCAGAGCAGAAAAAACAGTGTAAGGTAGTTTAGCCTCTCCACCAACTCAATATTTTGTTTCTGCACTGCAAAATGTAAAGATGTCACCTAGTGTCAGATGTTTGTCAATAATATTGCACCCTGCTCAGCAGGAGCTGAGTTTGGCTTGCTAATCCATCTCACGTGGTTCACTGCAGAGTGTTAATATGCTGAACTTTCTTGTTATTCATGAGAGTTGGAGCTACATTTGAAACAATAACTTAAGGCAAAAAAAATCCTTTCCATCTTATTGCAGACATCCTAAAGTATACTACTGGGGTTTCTCCAACAGATTATCTGCAGACTTTCTTTCCCCCCTTACAATTATGGGGTTTTTTTAAACTCCAGGAAAATATGAAAATATTAGGGAGCATAACTTCCTTACTTACGTGCTGTCTCCGTACATAAACTAATTGCATCATATGATCAAAACACAACTGAAAAATTCCTTTAGGAAAACACAACAGCATAAGCTTTTCATATTACTTTAAATTTTAAAGGATATTTTGAAAAACCTCAAAACTTCACAAGGGAGTAGCAAAAAAAATTATTTTGGATACCTACTTTTATAATTGATGGCATTTTGGAGTTGAGGTTATCATACGTAAAATGCAGACGAGTCCTGAAGGAACATTTGTACAGCAGAGGTTCCTGGTAAAATTCAATTTTCCCACTAGCATTTCTCTTATCAAGACATACTGTGCAGTCAGAAAAGTTGATCATCTTCCTCAGTACCAGATCAGTGGCTTTTAAAAGAAATGTGTAGGTTAAAAAAAATATATTGCATAAGAAAAGTAAGTCATGCATACAGGTTCTTAACTAGAAGAAAGCAATACAAGATAGTTTTTTGGTATTGATACTTAAATCGGCAGCAAAGTACTTACTTATGTAACTAAAGAGAAGCATTTCCTGTGTCAGACTTTTTCTGCTGAATGCACAGGAAGTGAGAACAAATTAGTTAGACCCAATTAAAATTTTCGTGCCATTTGCTGCACCTTAGCTCTTTTTATAAAAGAAGAGTACTGTTTCATGTGGAAGCATACAATAAACATCATTCTCATTATTCTCCCAGAAATAATTTTGCATATTATCCCCCAAAATTTCTTTTGAACCGTCCAAAAGAAACAAGAGCTATTATAGTGATCTTAACATGAAATATATTTTGTGATTTTGTCATATTAGTTTGTAATTATTTTAGCCAGAACAAAAAATAGGTTCAGGAAAACATTAATTGAATTCCCCAGTCTATCTGAAATCTGTGTAATCTTAGCACAGTTACCGGGCCCCAGTTCCACTGCTATCCAATGTCAGTAAGAGCACCTAGACTTACAGGTGAACGCTGGCATTTCAGGGACTGAAAGATTCAAATACTGAAGACCAAGATTAAGAGTCAAAAGTTGGGGGCTTTTTTCCCCTGAAAATGTGAAGTGAAAAGGATCATGTCTTGTAATTCGTATGCTGTGCTCACTACAGTGCAGCCCATTTTACTGCCTCTCCTGCCAGCCTATTTAGAGTTTTAAGATCACCACAAACAAGTGCAACGGAATGCCTTAATGTGCTACTATTCATTCACAAAAACTGCCTAAGCACTCACTGCCAGCAGCAAGCACAAATTCAAATACCATCGCAGGATGGCTACAAAATATCTTGTACAATTATCTGTGATCATACAAGGATGCAGTAAGAATCAATCCATATTATTACAGTTGGCTCATCAGAATTAAGGTAAGGATAAGAGAAAAAAATGAGTAGAAATTAAAACACGCAGAAATTGTCTTACTTCTGATAAAAAGAGCCATTTTTATGAGACTTAGAAATATCTGTATGAATTTAAGACTGCCTCCACAGTGATATGTAAAACCAAAAAATATCTACTCACCAGAGATGTCCATAAATGCTCGATCCCAAAACTCATCCACTGTATAGCATTCTGCAGAAGTGATATTGACTGAGAGAACAATATCATCCTCCACATACTTTAATATGAGATTGTTGATCACAATGTTGACATTGTTTACAACACGCCTAATCAAACTCTGAACATAACCTATAAAATAAAACAAATTCTTGGGAGTAAGGAAGACATGATAGTAAGGAAGACATGATCATCTACTTAGTAAAAAAATTCATTATTTCAATATATTTATTATTTTCAACTTGCATTCTTTTCTCAAAATCAAAATTTAAACAAACTATGTATAATTGTACTTTCTTTACCCATAAAATAACATGACAAAACTCTTTAACATTCTGTGTAGTTGTTAAGCCAATCACATCCTGGAAATGCAAGATGCTATAAAAAAGTTTTTAAAAACTATGAATACAATAGAGCGTAATAAACTAATTAACTTTCAAACTAATTAAGAAAACAGAACACTATGGATTATTGTAGACAAAGAATTTTAACAATTACTTTTTTACTTGAGAGATATTTAGAAATAGGTTTGGAAAAGTGAACACCAGCTGCTAGGTTACTTTTCAAGTGTGCATATATTATGCCTAGGTACTCCCTCCGTTTTTTTATAAGTTAATTAAGCATTAACACACCTGGTACTTTCTCATTCTAAAACCTAATACATCCACATCTTGTTCAGTAAGACCCCTGTGAGGCATTTCTAAACCAATTTCTGTCAACAACCCAAGTAGTAAGCACCTGCACTGAAGCCTGTTGGGAACAAATCCATTTACATGCTTTTTAGAGGTAATGTGATCGGAAAAATCATCTCATCCGGGAATTTACAGTATGTGGCAAACACTTAAATTTTTAACAATATTGTAAAGAAACTAAATATTACCCATATTCACGTCTTTCATGTATACTGAATCTAACTATGGACCCGACTCACTTGTGCTGGAGAAAAGCAAGCATTAACATTTCTCTGTTTTCAAACGTGTAACATTACACACATCTAAAAATACATTCAATACAGACTATCGAGTTCTAGTTTGGTGACTATGCTGAAAAAAGCCAGCTAATGATACAGGCTTAAATCCACAGGCTTCAAGAGCAGTTTTCTGAAACTTGCATTAAATAAGACTCATTTATATCAACAATTTTAATTCAAATTAAAAATTAAAATGAACTTCAAAACACTGTCAGATAACTACAAAAATACTGAAGTTGCTACTTCCATTCTACTCTGCATTTTCTAAGTATTCATCTTTTTCATACTCAAATATAACTTTTCACCTTAGAGTATATGGCAAGTTTTACCATTACATAAGTGATTTTCCTGAGTTCCACAACTACAAATTTGCACAGCTGACATGAGACATTTTTCCTTTTTTCAGGATTCAAAGTCCTCAATGACCAGAAAAAGGAAATCCAGAAATGCAGTCAAATTCAATGTTTTCAGAGCTTAGTACTGTCAGATTTCTAACATAATCTGAATTTGCTTTTTTTGCATATCAATCTAAAACTACTGAAAAATATGTGGAATAACTTGTTTTTAAGGATTTTCTCACTGACTCCTTCAAACAATAACATTTTTAGTTTATATGAGTTCAGAAAACCAGATGTATTATTTCAATAATTAAGGGGCATAAGAGACCCATATTCATCACTAGAGTGATGTAAACCGACCTGTATATAAATAGAAGGCAGCACAAGGCATTTAGCTCCCTTTCCTAATTTCAGCACAGAAATATTTCTGCAGACTATTTAACTAGCAACTATAAAATTATAACCAGTTATTTAATTATGATTTTAAAGCAAGCTACTAATTTCATTGAAGAAAGTGAAACCGTCCTTCCACAAGTCCCAAGTTTTTTCAATATTTTGCTTTCAAGGGTCTTTCAAAGTCAATATAATATACATTTTCCTGCTGAGAATGACAAAAACATTACATCATAGAAGGAAAAAAAGGCAAGTTTTACTGATAGTTTCCAGAGGTATTAAGGAAAAGAGCAACACCATTTTCATCTGTATGTCTTTTTGGCTGAGTGCATAAAGAGAGGGAGCAGAGTTCTATCTTCCAAATAAAACAGGGGTCATGGATTCGCTAAAAACTGTCTATGAAGGTATTTCCAAGCTAGTGGTACAGTATCTTGTTAGAAGTATCATACAAACACCAGCTTCCTGGTTAAGTTTAGCTTCAAATATACTAGAAGCAGATTTTCAGATGTGAATGTGAGGAACAGTTTTTTAAGAAACTGTAATTCCTACTATTCAAAACAAAATAATAAAAACATCAGCAAGTTCATGCATAAGAAAGGGTTTGTTGTTTTTTCATGTTTGGAGGTTTTTTTTTTCCAAAGGGTTTTGTTTCAAATACAAGTGGGAAAAAGCAGGTAAAGGTTATTTATACTCCTGTGATATCTAAGAATAATACTATGAGCATCTCTGCCACTGAAATATAGGTTTTCCATGGTAAGTGAATAAAACCACCAGAAAATCTGTAGGGCTAAATTCTTTCTTGAGGTGCAACACAAAATCCACAAATATGTTTTTTTCAAATTGTCCAGAACCCAGGAGGCCGCACTGTGTATGACGCACTACAAATGTAGTTTCAGATCCAACACTCCAAAAACTTTGTATCTCTATAGTCACAGAATTGATATCATCAGACTGGACACATCTAAACAACTTAAGTTTAGCAGTAGTCTACTGTTGCCAAAGCTACATTTTTAGCTAAACTTTGCCTCTGGAGCTTCATCTCCAAGGACACTGAAACAAAAGGACAAATAAATCTTTAAAAAATACATAGCACAGATACGATACACGCATCCTCCAAGGACTTCCAAAAAAAACCAAACAAACAAAACAACAACAAATAAACAAGAAAACCTAAGTAGATGACTCCACATCTTACTAAAATCCAAGATGTGCACATTAAAGCTTAGGACATTTTACCACATAGGACATCTATACTAAACAGTGCTATTTATCCACTCAAAAACAAAACCAAAGCCACTTGTATTGACAACTTTGTAATTTACAAGAATTAATGCAACTATATTAATATAATTTCGCCACACAGGAAGTAACTTACAAAAATCCTACAAATGGCACTGAAGGAAATATAACCATACAATTTTTGGGTAGCCTTTGACTTTTGTTGTTTTCAAGTGTGACCCAAAGCACCAAATGCCAAGGGGCTGCCACAGCTGAAGCACTGTCCATGGTAGGAAATGTCTTCCCAGAATTCCAAGCCACTGGAGTTTACTGGATCTCAAAGCTCTAAGAGACTCTCCAGACCTGGCTCCTCAAGTAATAATTCCAAAGCAAGATGACACCCTATAGCACATAGCATTCCACACACTAAATTTCAATGTTGTCTTTTGATTCAAGTCAAGTATAAACTTTCTGTTAACAAAAGACAGCAAGAAAGCCTAACACAAAACTCTCATATCTTTAACCCATCTAAAATTACAGGAAGACAAACTGCAATTCATTCCAGTACTCTCCAATTTTATTTTTCTGCATGAAACTTCATATCCAAATAGTAACAGATACATAGGTCCTGAGGCATTTTTATGTCATAAAATATCTCCAAGTTCAGCACCCAAATTGCACATTCACATTCAAATTCCATATCCGGGGGAAAAAAAATGGTGAAAATTTCTACCAGTAGATACAGGGCTCAATAAAACACATGAATAAAACACTGGAGAGTTTGGGTTGTTCAGCCTGAGAAAGAGATGTCTCCAGAAACACCTTATAGCAACCTTCCAGTACCTAAAGGGAGTCTACGAGAAAGCTGGAGAGGGACTTTTCACAAAGGCATGTACTTATAGGACAAGGGGTAATGGTTTTAAACTGAAAGATGGCAGGTTTAGACTAGATAATAGAAAGAAATTCTTTATTTTGAGGCACTGGAACAGGCTGCCCAGAGACATTTTGTTCAAGGCCAGGCTGGATGGGGCTTTAAGCAACCTGGTTCTACTGGAAGGTATCCTTGCCCACAGCTGGGGGTTGGAACTCGATGATCTTTAAGGTCCCTTCCAATCCAAGTCATTCTATGATTCTATGATCCTATCTTGAACTATAAATGAGTTATGTGAATTTAAGTATTTGATGAAATGGAAAGAAAGGTTATCAGCACTAAACTACATTTCACTGTGAATTGGTTCTATTTTCTAGCATACAAGTATTTCACTAACTTGTATGTGATTTGTAGGTAGAGAAAAATATAATAATCTAACTCAACACTGAGGCCATCTGAATAAACACAGGTATTTGAGTCAGAGAAGATAACCTAACCAGCTTCTGAAATTATGGATTACCTGGAGGTAAATCAGGGTCAGGAGAAGCAGATTGCTGAACTCGTCGTGATTTTACTGCTGATTTCATGCTTTCTGTGGTACTGCGGTTTGTTGAACTGGAACCACAACTTTCGTGGTCTTCCTGCTAGAGGAAAAGAAAGCAATGAAGTCAACCAAACAGAAAGAAAATAAATGTGGGGAGAACTTGGTAAAGGTTCTGTAATTTCCGATACTGTTTTTCCATCAATGCAATCCTGTACTAGAGAAGTTAACACAAAACTGGCTGGACAACTTTCACTAACTTTACTTTAAAAAAGAAACCTGTCATTTAAATATTCATTTCAATTGAATATATTTCTTCTAGCTCCATTTCTGCTGAAACATTCCTTCAAAGACAGAGCCCTGCAGATTACCAAAACAAGTATGAGAAACTACCTACTTGTAAGAGCTTACATGCCTACTCATGAAACCACCTCAGATGGTTCCAAGATGTCAGACTCACATCCTTCCTAATACCGCTAATTGAAGTTGATTCATAAAGCAAAATATTTTTGCAGACTTCTATAACAGTAAAACATGACCCCAGAAAAGATAAATGAACTGAGGGCACCTGCTCCTCTTGAGCTTCTATATAGTTCATTCAACATAAGGAATTCAGAAGCAGAAACATGGCTCATGATTACAGAATGTGATACAAGCCTTACAAAACGAGATTTGCAGACACAAGAAAAACTTAATTAGCTGAATCTAGGATTTTAAAGATACCAGTAGTATTCCCATTTCATTCCAGAATGACAGTTTTAACTGCAAGGCTCAAGTGTAAGAAAGCCAAGAGAAGTAATGCAAATATTCTTATAAATGTATTAAAAGAACAGTTTAAAGAGGATGCAATTTTGACCTAAGCCAAATTACTTTGATAGATGTAGTCTCTTGCAGAAAAAGTGAAAAATGCTTTCTGGGTCATTCCACTTACCATATCACACACTTCGTTCACAAAAAGAAGCTTTGGGGAACAAATGTCAAGTACCACAGTATGAACTATAATATTCTTAAGTCCTCTTAACACCAAAAAGCAAGCAGCTTAAACTGTGCTGGGCTTTTGTGCAGGACAGATCATGTGTTTCCCCACGTGCTGCCTGGTATTTCTAATAATCTCAGAGAAATTACAAAAGGGAATCTTCACATTACTTGCTCTTTGATGTGGATTTTTCCGTTGAAAAAAATTAAGTTACATGCAATGATACATTTTAAATACAAGTCTACAACTTCAAAAGTAATTGAAGAAATTTTTTTCCTTCCACTCTGTACTTAAAACAACGAAACAGGGAAATTTTCTGATAAAATGGAAATACCATTTCACTAAGGAAAAAAAAAAAGAAGAGCAATATAATCTTACTTGGGGCAAAAATAAGATTAAGATAGAAGCTTTAACTTATTTGGGACAATTGCATAAGACATACATATTCATATATTAGAAGACTAGATGATAGCTTCTAAAAGAAGGATAAGTTACCACAAAGGATTTGAGATTTTCCAGTTACAAATACAGTATTGAAAAGCAAGCTGTTGGATGTTTTTTAATTTAGGGTTATTTGGCAATGTTAGTCATACAGGAAAGTCTCATTCCAGTGCAAAAAAAACCCGAAATGGGTGTTGAGCATCAACTCTGTTTAGAGGGCATTTGTTTGTTTTGTTTGTTTACTCATCTCTGACAAACTTCTGATATTTTTCATTGAGGAATGCAAATCTCCTGAAGACTCTCTCTGAATTACGAACTATGGAGCAATTTCATTAGAAAACCACCTCTCTCTTCACAGCATACCTGACAGAGATAAAGCAAGAGCTTCAAGCTTTCACGAAGCCCAGTGTGACGGAAGCCTCTTCATCAACATATATTTTGTCATTAGCAAAGCTCAATACTCCTTCCTCTCCAGTTTACTGAGAAAACTTAGATCATACACTCTCATTCTAAAATTTTTGAAATAACTTTTAGCTATACTCTTTCTTGGAAACTAGTTCACGTGTAGCATAAAAATATTTTTTCAGATAAGTAACTACACAACTATTTATGTTTCGAACTTGCAGAAAAGCCCAAGCTCAATTAGCACATTTCCTTCTTTCCCAAGCTCCCTCATGGATTGCACAGAATGTTGTGCTGCACCTTGGTCTGACAGGATCACATTACACTTGACTTTTAATATTTATGTCAGCTACAAAATAAAGAGAATGGGGGACAAGAGAATGGGGAAATTCTTCTTCTGAAACGTTAACTCTATCAAGCCTGATTACACTCAAGTGTAACTTTTCTATCTACATACTGCTACAATTATGTTCAATATATGTTCTCAAAACTTCACAAAATCTATGCAATATTTTTGAGTATTACAAGAAAAGATTAAGTAAGAGTGGTTTAAGCTTTTACCAATTTCAGAGAGCTAGGAATAACACTAGCACTTCGGCTTTTGAGGAGGGACTGGTTTTTTAAAGGAAAGGGGAGGAGAATCCTTAAGAGTAAATTTTGAAACAAAGCCTCAAATCTCAACCTATAAACACATTAAATACAATAAGCTTTTTATATTTCCCTGAGCTACAAGTCTGTTGTGATGGAAAATGGTTGCAAATCATTTACAGCAAGTTGGACCTAAACACAAGCAAAAATGTACATGTTCCAAAATGGTGCCAAAACACAAAACGAATTATCTCAGAAATATACCTGTGTGACTTAATCCATATGAAGTAACAGAGTACACCTACATTTAAGAAGAATTCAACCTGACATTTGAAAAAAAGGGTGGTGTTTTTTTTTAATCTGGGATAACATCCATTTATTGCCTTACATTACACAATTATCAAAAATATTTTAAAGCTGCATGGGTTGTTTTGGGGTTTTTTGAGCATGAACACACACACCATTTTTCACAAGAGTTACTGATACTTTATAAGCCATATGTATTCTCCAATTACTGAAAGATGATAAGAGTAGCCATGAACTTATAAAAAACTACATTCCTAAGTACACAGATATCCAAGAGGTTTCTGTATCTGCACACTTCTGCTCAATGTTAACTTTTAAGAGCACACTATTAATTTCTCAAACATGTGGTTGTCTCATAAGCCCAGAAGTAAAACATGTTCATTAAAGAGATGGGGAAAGTTCCAAGGAAACTGCCAAAACTAGCATAATTACGAAACTATTTAAAACTGGAACCAACTAGAGTCACACGCTGTGTCTAGATCACAGTGATGTCATCAGAAACACCCAGCCAAAAAGCACTAAAATTACTGCGCTCTCATAAATCCACCTCACACCAGATGACAAACATTTAAAAGTTGAAGTCAAAAATCATAATGGTGGTGGGAAGGGAGTTACATTCTAAAAGTGCTAATAACTGTAGTTATGGTATGAGATTTGACAAACATCCATTCATTTTAGCATTAATGATAGAGATTCCAAACAATAGTCACAGCAGCGGAAAACTAAAAATACTCATGATATATCTAGAGTGATGATTTTTAGATAAGAAAACTCATTTACAAAAGTATCTTTTCCCATTAGCTTGTATCATGAGTAAAGCCTAGAAAACTTAAATTTTAACAAGTGGTCCTGTTTTGGCGTGTTGTTATACAAATACGATAAATACAATTTTGCACAACCAGGCTCCTTTTTCACTTTTGACAGATGTGTCAGATCCAGTAGTCAGCTGAAATGTTTTTATGAAGCACTATGGTTAGTTCTAGAACTATGCAAGTCATAAGCAACGTGCTAAAGACACCTAGGCTAGTAAAGTTATATTTGAGTTCCTCAGTCAATTTTCTACTGCAATTTAAAACCATTATTACAAGGTTTAGAGCAAATTACAATTGACAACACCTGAACACATAAAAGATGAGGTTTATTTTGATCTTTCCTAGTAAGTGGAGTTTATAATCTTTGTTCATTATTCTTTCCTTTGTTCATTATGTTTTCCAAATTCAAAATAGTTTTCTCCTTAAAAAAGACACACTTTCATTTTAAAACACACAAATCCTATTCAGTGTGCAAGATCTCCAAAATGCCTCAGCAGCACACTTTATGGGAAAATAATGTTCTCCTGGAGATAACTTGGCTATTTATGCAAATACTGTCCCTCTGTTCTCATAAAACCAAGTCAGACAAAGAAAACTGGGTTCCATAAAAACAAAAAACAAGAAACTGTTTAAAACAAATGAATACTATGAATTAAAATTTTAAAACCCAAACTGATTCAAATTACCTACTACACAAACTTGCATCCCCATTTTTTCCTTTTTCTCTATAATATAAATTTGCTTTTTCTCATCTTTTATAATTTCTAAAGGTAATAACCTTAGTATGCTTTACAAGTCATTAAAAGATATCTATTCATACTTCTGTAAAATGTATTTTAAATGTCAAGATGCAAAAACTGGGAGAGTGGAACTTATTTCCCACTAGTGGACAGTGCTCATACGGCTGAGTAGTTGGCTGCCTGTGGCAAGACTAGAAGCAACATCCAGGATGTGTCCATTTTCACAAGGCCTTTGACACAGTCTCCTCACACACCTCATTCACAGACTGGTGAGATATCAACTGGATAGTGGGAATTCAGTGAAAAAGTGGCTGGACCACAGAGCTTAAAGGGTTGATGATCAGGGTACAACGTCCAGCTGATGACTGGTTACTTGTGGCATCCTTCAGGGATCAGTACCAAGCGCACGGTGTTTAACATCCATACTAAAAACCTGGAAGATGGGATAGAGTGCACCCTCCTCATCAAAACTGTGGATACTACCAACCTAGGGAGAGGAACTGATGCACTGGTGGGTAGGGCTACTATTGATAGGGTCCTCGAGGGGCTGAAGAAACAGGCTGTCAGGAACTCAGTGAAATCCAGATGTAAATGCTGAGTGCTGGAGTACCCGGGATAAAGACACTCTAGAACTGCAGACTAAAAGGCAAACTGTTAGAAAGCAGCTTTTCAGAAATCAATCCAAGGGTCCCAGGGGACAGCAAGCTGCCCATGAGTCAACAGCATGTCCTTGCTGCAAAGGCCAACTGTGTGCTGGGCTGTATTAGCAAGCGTGAAGCCAGGGGCATAATTATTCTCCTCCTTTAGCTCCCTGTGAGACACTGCATGGAATACTGCACCCAGTCTAGGGCTCTGCAAGACACTCCAGAAGCAGATCCTATAGAAGACCATCATGGTGGTTAGGGCACAGGAGCAACCTCCAGTGCTCTCTCTCAGGTGAGATTGAGATAAATTAGGGTTGTCCAGCCTGGAGAAGGGTGATCTGACTGCTGCCTACAGCTACATACTGGGAGGGTACAGAGAAGTGAGAGCCAGACTGTGTCTGCTGCCTCCCATCTTTGCACGGTAAAAATCTGAAACATGCAATTCCAAGCAGGGCAAGCTCTTTTTCATCAGAAGGGTGTTCAACTATTGAACTGGCTGCCCAAAGAGGTGGTAGAGTCTCAGTCCCTGGAGTTATTCAGCACTTTGCTGGCCAAGCCCTGCAGCAACCTGCTCTAATTGGACTTGCTTTGGGCATGAAGTTCAACTAGATCATCACCAGAAATCGTTCCAAATTGTACTATGATTCCTCTGTAAGCAAAAATGAAACAAAAAGTAATACAAGTTTTTAAAATATTATCTTTAAAATACACAAGTTTCACTAAAACGGTAAGCGCCATCAAGATCTTGTTTTCAAAAGGGTATCTGGTTCTTTTCCACTGCTATACAATTGCTAACATGCCTTATACATAAACAGAGAAATTGATTCGTATTACACTTCTAATCTCACAATAACACTTCTACTGGCTAACACAGGTTACGCACTACTTAGATATCAGTGTAGAAAATTAATTTTATTATTTTTCTAATGAGAAGCATAAGACTGAATCAGAGAAAATCCAGTGACCTAAATATGGTATCTGTACATCTTTTGCAAGGTGTGACTTAATATTCTAACGCACACTAACTTTAAAATTATGTTAATATAGGTATATTTTAAAACTATGACAGTATAAAATACTGAAGACAATTCAGCCAAATCAGGTTGTGTTACAATTTTTCAGAATAATGAAGGAATTCTGTATTACACATAGAAATTATAGGTTCTATATATACACTTCTAGTACTTTCAAAAGACTATTTGAGACTGTCCATTCCTTTTTCACTGTAACAAAACTCAATTTTAAATCTTTTCAAATCACGTATCTCAGAGTGAGTGCTCAGAGACTGAGCTGTCTATCTCAACAGCAGATGAGAACATGCTGGAAAGTCTTTTTTTTCTACCACAGTTTTTTCAGGACTATTTCACGCAGAAACATGTCAAAAATAAACTCTTATGTCCCAGACTACGAAGGAGAAATACCAAGGAATTTGGGGCAGAGATGCAGGGAGTGGGGCAAATAAGGTTTAAGTTTGGTTAACAGAACAGACAAACTGGAACAATAAAGAAATAATTTAATCAAGGGGTCAGCCTCCATTTGCCTCTCGGTGCATGTGATCTTGGCTGATGTTAAATTAACAGGAACAACCAGCAGCAATGACCAACAAGGCACACTTAAGATACTTACATTAGATGAGGATGTTACATCCACCTCCCAGTGTTAGTGTAAACCATGTTTTGTTAATTCTATATCAGCATAGCACAATGTGCTCCAAAATAGAGGTACAAGTTAAAAATCCACACAAAGGTTGTGGATAGGCTAAAAAACTGCCACAGCAGTCCCAAAAGTAAGCCAGGAAGCTTTGTAAGGAATCTGTTGCACTGATACCTAAAATGTGTGTCATCTTCCTATTGCTTTCTGGACAACAACATTACCCTGTGATGTTGCTACTGTTTTGATTAGCTGATTATCCAGGGTATTTGAAAGGAACATTCCTTTGTTTACAAGAAAAGGAGCTGTCAAGCATCTGAAAGCCTATGGTGGTAAGGTCATAGAGCCAAAGATAAATAGAACAGGCTGTCCTCACTAAGTGGTTCTCAGAAATATACCCCAATTTCTCAACACTCAAGACAGAGTAACAAATAAAATGACTTTGCAAGTTCTTTTTGAGGGTAGTTGTACAAATATCTTCTTTCTATTGTGTAAAGAAAGTTATATTATAAACTGTTAACTGATCATCTAGTAAAGTTTCTGAAACATTTACTGTAGTTTTAAAAAATTATGAGGCCACCTACCATGATGTAAGTGCTTTTTAATAGAAATAAACATCTCAAAATGACTTTTCTGCAATTTCTCCTAGGATAAGCTTTTTCAAGATTTCATTCTCTTGTGTTACAGAAGTTTGTGCAGTGCTTTGCTTGGGGGAATATGGGTGGTGTGGTGTTAATTCTGTAACATTATTCTGCGTTTAATACCAAACAAAGTGAAGTCTGATCCATGACTAGAGCTCTCAAAGTTACTAAAAAAAAAAAAAAAAAAACCCACCCCCCCCCCCCAAAAAACAACAAAAAACCAAACCACCACAACCAACCCAAAATAAGAAATACTACCAGTAGCAACTGAAGGCTATACTCAAGATTCAGCATCACTGTAGAAGCAAAGATGGAAGGAATAAAAAAAGTCAATTCTGACATGTTTGTTCCACAAAAGTCACAGTGCATAGAACTCTTAACTCAGTACCTCTCACATCAGGTTGACTGAAAGGAAAAGACAGGAGGAAAGACACAGTCGAAAGACCAGTGCTAGGTGAGCTCCTTCAGCAAAACTGGTAATGTGGGCTAAAATGGGTTGGGAAAACACACTGCAAACCTAAGAGAAGTGGCCCACAACATTTTTATTCTTTTTTCCAACTTGTGTTCAGAAACTAGTAAATAAAATTAAGAGTCATACCACTGATCCATTAAACAACACCTGGGAGCCATTAGCAAAAGCTTGATCCATTCAGGTCACTCTCTCGTACTCTCTTCCACCTGCCAGAGGGCTAGCACTAGTATCCAGCACCATTTCAACTGGTACTAGACTTCACCAAGACATCACTTTCTTTTGTCGTGGTAGATGATTGAGGGTATTTGTTTCCCTGAATGGCTCTGGTCGGTTGTAGTTCAGCTCCATTTCACACTTTGTTTAGAGGGTACTTTCCCCTAACACATTTCCTACTGGATTTTATTAGAAAGCCAGACCCCATGTGCAAGAATTCTCTCCACCAAGCACCTGCCAAGGATGTAGTAATAACTTTTATTACAACATAACCTTGCCACCCACTTCCTCCAGAGAAAGGTAGAATACCGTCCAGACCAAATTTTCTCCTAATCCCAAACACCACTGAACAGCAGACCTACAGCAGGGTCCCTGAGTAATCCTCAGCTCTCAAATTTCCATCATCACAATAAACCTCTAACATAACAGTGAAAGGCCTGAGGCACAAAGCTTTGCCTGGAGAACTTGCTATCCAAGCAAGCTCTTTTCAGTGCTGAGCATCATTTGGCTACTGCTTGGCTTTTGGCAAGGGCTGGGGACAGAAAGAGAGCAAAAAGGTAATGAAATGGCAATGAATTAAACATGCCAGTGTCAGAAGGAAGAGTATACCCACTAGGGTCTCTCCAGCTACTATTGATTTTCGCAAGTGTTTAGGTTATCCTCATAGTGACTAATTCTCCACCAAAATTGTTTGAAACCACACAGTAGGTTCAAAATTTCATGGGGCAGTGCAAAAAAAGAGGCAGAGAAGACTCAGTGACAAAGCCATGCACATCTGGTTTCCTTAAGATTTCAATCTTAAAACCCAGTGCAACTGAAAAGCATTTGGGTCAGAGATTGTAGCTTAGCTGTCCTTTCTTCCTCAGTCACCGTACAAGATAGGTCCAAGCCAAATTTGAGCTTGTGGCCATTCTTCACAGAACACACAACAGGGAATCTTTCCCAAGGTAGTACTTTTCAGGACATTTTTGCCAGTACAGGAAGGTTCAAGCAGAAAGATTTCTCAGCCACAGGCACAGGAAGACTGAAACACTGCAGCTTTCACTGCATTCTGCAAATTCAGAAGCATGGGCATTTCATTAAAGAAAAAGTAAGATCTCAGCATACAATACAATCTACAGAAGGAGACTGGAACACTACCAAGAAATTATTCTCCTTTTTAAAAACTAAGCACTATCTTTCCAAAAATAATAATAACACAGCAATAACAGTAACATAGTAATAGCAATAATAGTATTTACAAAACTAATAGCACTTTTTAGTGCTATGTTAAGACAAAACATCATTTTCTAACTTATTTCCAATAGTTCTTCTCATGTAGTATGTTTTTCATGCATTCTATGAACATACATGTTACACTTTGTAATTGTACTCTATGTATGAATATTCAAATAGGTTTAACAAATTAAAATCTACTGAGTATAACTGTACATCAAATTTTAGATACTTCATACACCTGTCTGAAACACCATTTCTCTTAACTTGCATAGTACACCTACTTTCCAACTGATCAAATTTTAAAACACAGAAGCCTAGTTGAGAGCTTCATTATTTAGTTGTCTCAAGCAAAACTTCCATGTAATTTTCCCAAAATGCTTGTCTTTAAACTTTTGAGTACACATTAATAGCTCTGCTGTATTTTCAACAACTCACTTGAAAATTTGTACTTTATTTTTATTCTTGCTTTTTAAGCTAAACTTCAGACACCATGATAGAGAAGTACAGGTTTTCACCAAACGTAATTTATCAATTACATCTTATTTAAAACTATTGGACTAAACTACAAAGCTGGCTGAACGGCTGCAAAAACTTCCTGGTTAATCAATGCTAAAAAGTACACATAAGAGCAACCTACTCAAAACATGTAGTTACAGGTTTTCTACTTATAATCAGTCTTTTCTTTTGCAATTGTCAGTCTGTAACGTGCAGAGCATTTCAGAGAACTTATTACTATTTACAATGCTCTGCTTTTTAAGTAAGAAAGCTTTTGAAACATTAACTTAAACCTAAATCAATAGTAATTCATCTTCTAAAATAGCCAGCAGTCTATCACACAATACCACCAGAATGCTATATATTAAGTCAAGTGCAGCTGTCAGCACTACACTGTAAATGTTGCAAAGTTTTACATAAGATGTCTATATTATAACATAACATGTAATTTTTTATCACATTGGTTAATTTAAAATACCTCCTCTCAGGCAGCATGGACTTTATATCAGGATTT
This sequence comes from Rhagologus leucostigma, assembly GCA_013397725.1. Taxonomy (NCBI): domain Eukaryota; kingdom Metazoa; phylum Chordata; class Aves; order Passeriformes; genus Rhagologus; species Rhagologus leucostigma. Next base: position 629,275 of record VZTD01001256.1, on the reverse strand, counting down.
GTTATTCCTTCCAATGAACACCATGCACATGTCACTTCCTTACACAAATTTGAACATTCAGAAATCAAATATACCGTTCTTAGTACTAACTAAAGGCATGATTTTTACTATCAAATAAAAAAATATCTTCTTCCAAATCTGGGCCAATCATTTTGAATGGAAAATACATTTTATCCTTGGTCAAAGTTGCAGTGAAAGAATAAGTACAGGTTTAAAACAAGGTAGGAAAGTGAGTGTCAGAAAGAAATGATGTTGAGTGCCCAAGGGGACAAAACACAAACTTTCTGAAAGGAGCTGGGGAGACAGGACGGTTACTATTTGTGCTCAACTGCGACTCCGGCCACGTGCAACAGGAAGAAATTAAAAACTGGACAACAGGATGGAGAAATAAAATTGAAAACAACTTTGGGGAAAAAATATTTATGTGGGAAAATAAAAAAAGCTTGGAAATATCCTCTAATCTCACATAATGCCAAGAAGGAAAGCTCAGGGAGCATTTAGTGAGGAAGAAGAAAACACTGTATCTTGTTTCAAATCAAAACATGGAACAACATCTGTAACAAAACTACTGTGAACAAAACTACATCAGCCAAGAAATAAAAAAGTTAAAATAGAAATTAAAACTCACAGAAATATTCTCTTACATCATTAATTCATCATGATTTTATCTATTAGTTTACATTGTGAGATCTGTTTTATAAATTTAAGTTTGACACAAGTAATCACAAGTAACATACCATCAACCAAGTCATCAACTCATTCTGGTTTCACTAACACTTATTTTACATGGTATATACTGGTTACAATGGTGGATAGTTGCAGCACCTTCAAAAACTAACCTAAGGTGTACTATTCAAAATACTATAAATTCACGTAAGTGCAACTGCATTCGTGTCAAACTAGAAGAGCTTTTCTTGACTGATGCTTTTTATCTGCAGTCCTGAAGAGCAACAGATAATTTCATTAGTCAGAAGGCAAATCCCTCACTTTATAAATAAGTCTTTCTGTAAACTTTAGGTAACACCAATAATTTAAGGACTAGGACAATTGAGGATTGTCCACCCATGGCAATCACCAGGGATCACGTTCATGCTTTAGCACCCTCCTGTGGCATAGACCATGGTCCTTTCACTCCTGAATCCACCATACACAGACAGACACCTTTCATTTACTCTATCCAGGCAGGTCTCTTCACTACTCTATTTCTCCGTCTCTCTCAAACAGCCTGTGAACGAAATCTTTACCCCATATCTCACAGAGTAAATGGAACAAAGTTGGAAACTGCAACTACCACTTCTGAACGTGTCTTATATACCATTAAAATAAATATCCAAACAGCGTTCCAAAAACTATGTTTGTCCAATAAAAAGTATTAACACATATATTTCTAAAGTGCTCTGGAAATGTAAGGCTCTAAAACACATCATTTTGAGTCACGCTTTATTCTGAAATCTTGTCATATAAGCATGGTCAACCGATTCTCAAGATTCATTGTTGTGCGAGGAACACAAGTTTGTGATTCATTGAACAAAGAGATTCAGTATTTGTTTTATACTTTATAAGAAAAAATGCATCTAGCTTTCATATAGTTAACAGGCCTGCACATTGTTATTTTCAAATTTCCTGGCAAAGAAGGCAGGATGCAAAGAACCACACACCTCCACACTGAACAAATATTGAAGCATTGAGTGCCTAAATAGTCCTTATTGAGTGTTTGAGTCTCAAAATCAGATTGTAAGCAGTAATAAAAGGTTCAAAGAAACAATATACCGCATATAAAGGAAGTTACCATGGGACATGATTGTGGCAGTGCATCTTATGTGGATGAGTCTTAACATAGCCACACAAGGATTTCTAAATACCCATGTTTTTAACTACACTGACTGTGCTCCCTACATTGTGACTTTCTATGTTTCTAGAAACACCATCCGGCAGTTAGAACTTCATCCTAATCCTGCTTCCTCTGTGGAAGCACACAGGAACACTTACATATAGGTAAGTACTTGTACTGAATGATGAACAGCGGATTTCTACCCACAAGTATTCTTTCTTTAAGCTATCCCATACGCCAACAAGCATTAGAATGAAAAGATATAGTTTAAGTAGAAAAAATATATAAAAATTAATTTAAAATACAATTACAGAGTTGCAATTTCAATGTGATGGCTAAAAACAATAAGAGATGCAATACTGGAGATAAACAACCTGTGGGGTCTAGTAGCTCTTTGAAAAATAAATTAGTAACAATGTAGATTAAGAAAAAAGAGCAACTTTATTATGAAGTCAAAGGTTCATGCCAAATCATGATACAGAGTATTTTAAAGTTATCAATTGCACATATAATTTTACAATTTTCATAAAAACTCTAGATGACAAAACAGAACAACCCAAAAAAACCCCACAAAAAACCCACAAAAAACCCCAAACAAACACACACACAAAAAAAAAAGCCAAAAACACCACAACCACAGTGTTATCGTTTAACTCCTTATAAATCTTTACATTATAAATGTCTAAGCCAAACTTAACTACAAATTTAAGTTATGAGTACTTCATACAGATATACAGATGCAGGCTTACCAAAGTGCCATTTCCAAATAAAGCTTAATATGTCACATAAAACCCAAGGATACTTCCACTCTTCTTTTGTGGCTGAATTATAAGCACATTACGTGCACACTTGCCTATCATAAACCCTCTGCTCCTATTTGCAATTGTACTATATTACAGCCCTTAATTACTTTCCGAAAAAGATTACTTCATTAAGGTATTTTGGCAATGCTCATCAGCGTAGTATATAAATAAGAGATTAATATACACACATATGTGTATATGTAGATGCTTACAGCTAAACCAACATGCAGTTACATATGACTTTCTGCATGCATACTTACATATTTACAAACTTTTGCCTTAAGTGTCAGATATCTAATGTCATTATCTATCAAGACATTGTTTTAAAACTTCTTCCATGAACAAAATGTCCCAAAATGTCCCATGGACCGAGTTCATAGTACAGTTTTTCCCCTAGATCCAGTATGCAAAACAGATTTAAGAGAAGAAACACAGAGATCCCAAATACAGCACATTTTTCACAAGTAATCTGTGTTCCTGTACTCAACTCTGCAAAATACTGTATGAACGTTTTTGGTGAGAAGTATTCAATAAGGGATATTTGTCCATGGTATTCACAGTGTTCTACTTTACTAGACAAAAAACCTTGTATTTCATCAAAAACTTTGCATGTTAAATGTTTTAGGTCAGGGAGAAAAATTTTGTCTGTTACTGCTGCAACTAACATCCACAACTTTTTATAACTAACTCTGTAAATTAAAGATCTTTACCTGAGTTGTTTTTTTCCCCCACTCAAATTCACACTTCAGTGTGAAACATTTTCCTGCTTGATCAGGTTTTTAAACTGTATAGATATTTCAGATTTTTTTTGGTCTAGTAAATGAGTGCTAAAAACATACAATTAAAAACACATTTATTAAGTAAGAATTGCTTGATTTAGAAAACCAAGCAGAGCTTAGATTTTTCTTTTAAAATGCAACCCATCTTCACCACTACATCATTTTAGGCCAATCAAAACAGAAATATATTTGGATTTTCAATAATACATTCTTCTTGTATCAGACTGTAGACTTCTTATGCTCCAAGCACAAAATCTCTCCAAACCTAACAGGCATGATGTGACAGCAGAAGACTAAACACATTTCTTAGTTTCTCCATGATAGGACCAAGTAGGTTTTTTTTCTAGAATAAAAGCTTTGCACCACAATTACGTGCTAAAGATGAACATAGACAGTAGCTTTTCAGTTTCAGAGTTTTGATCAATGTAAATCACTGATAGCATCACATTAGTTACCTCTGACTGGCATGCTGAAATACGGTGCACAGCACTAATTTTCAAGGGGTTGCATCAAGACATTTACAGACAGCAACCATTTTCATTATTTACACATTCCTAAAATCAGAAAAGATCTTGAAGGCTAAAGAGGACACTTGGGGTTCTCTCTCAAAAGGAAAATGATCAAAGATGAGGGGAACATTGACACAGAACACCTGCATGTTGTAAGTTTTTTGAACAAGAATAAACCCTCACAAAAGTATTTTAACCACCTCTAAACTCAACTTCAGAAGTCACACAAATTGAGGGCCTCCAAAAGGACTTTTTGCTGACTACTGAATCAGCAGCATGAAGGACAAAACTGCAGGAAAAAAAGATAAAGCACTGAAAAGTAGTGGGGCTTTTCAGCTGAATTAAACGAAAACTCCAACAGCTGCTTTTTGAGTCTAAAGATTGGGCATGTTCTACACAGTGCTGAGGAAACAAATATGCAGAAATAAATGTTGCACATCACATCCCAGAGGACTTGAGCAGCACCAGCATACTCATCACTTCTTTTCTGGTCTCCACCCCCTTTATTCCGTCCCTCACTGCTCCTATGTAAATATTACATTCGGCTTAATACACTCCATTATGTTAAGTCCATCCAGCCACCCATATTCATACAACCAAAAGATACATAACTCATCTCACCTAATACCTCAAAGTATACACCAGCCATAGAACCCTAGTCCAGTTGAGTTCTTTTCTAGCTTTACTACTGTTAAAATTGTCAAATTAAGGTGTTCCAACCTCTGTGGTAGGTTCTGAACACAAAATCTTCCTCCCTTTCCTAATGTCAGGAGGGAAAATAGGAAGTACTCTATTTTTGCCTTCCACATTATACTCTCATGTTGTTCCCCTGCTGCAAGTGCCATTAGCCCAGAGCACCAGCCCTGTGGCAGTATCAGAGAGAATCATAAAACCACCACGAGGAAGTTTTCTCTTATACTTCCAAATATGCAAGGAGATGTTCAGTTTCCTAGGGCTGCTTAGCCCACAAACATCCTGAACAAGTTTGAAAAAAATGCTTCATAAGTTTACCCAAGAAATGCCTTTAGGCACCAGACTAATATTTTGGGTGCCGTATTTTAGCCCACAGAAGAAAAGTGATTTATGGTAACCCTAAAGATCAGGGAAAATTAGTTCAATTTATAGACATATTCTTGTAAGAAAATCTGATGAGATGATCAAAAACCTCCTGTTGCTGTTAAAATCCTATTCATCCAGGATGGTAGGAAGCTTCTTCAGTAATTGTTTATTCCAACATCGACTACTGAAGAGTGCCAAAAAAAAATAATAGTGCCAAAACTAGTAGATGATCAGAAACAGAAGTGAGATACCACAAGGATGATAAAATACAAAGGAAAACGAAAGCAAAATGGTAGAAACAAAAAGCAAAGCACTTTTTAAAAACAGCATCTTTAACACAAAAAAATATAGCCTTCAAAGAGTGTAAATCATAGCACAGCCAGTCACTTGGCTTAATCTAAGAAAGAAAAAAAAACCAAACAGTAGACATTGCCCATATTCTCTTTCTGATATATCTCTTTCGTTATGTAAAACTCAAATGTGTGGTTGTTTCTCTACAAGATTTTAAAGGGATCAAAAATCACTAAGTGGCTTATGATACATAAGATATGTAAGTTTACTGAAATAGTTTGGAAGAAGTTATGAAAACTGGTCTCTGAACAACAGCCAAACCAAGGAGCATGAGAAAATTCCCATTAACATCTTGCAGCAATACTTCAATCAACTACAAAATACTAAGCGGAACTGCACACAGTGGTAGATCTTAGTTCCAGCATTATTAAATGGAAAAAGAAACCTCACTCACATTTGACAGTAAATTTTAATTTGGCATCTGAATGTAAAAGTATGTCCAACAATATATTTTGATCATATAAAGACAATTACATACACAGCTATTACTAGATATATAATAAATACTGCAAGATCTATAAAAGTTAATGGAAACAGGTTTTTCCCCATACTAATGTACAGTAATTCAGATTACTACCTTTTGAACCATCTTTATATCCCACAGCACAATGTTCGGAAGCCAGGTGCCAGTGTGCACCCCAGATAAATCAGGAACAACTGGATGTAACAGAACCACGCGAGACAATATAAGTAGAATGAAGAAGCTATGTTAAAGCATTTCAGATAAGCAATGAATGGTATATTTGTTACCTCTTCATATCTAGCAAGGTTTGGGTTTTCCTTTTCTCCCTTCCGCCCTTTATTTCTGGAGGAAGGAGCTTTGTTTCTCAGGCAAAAGGAGCCTGAGTTTCCGAGTTACTTTGCCCCAGCATTACCTTTCAAGCAGAGTTTGGGACATTTTCCAGCTGAGGGTGAGAGGCCAGCAGTGGGGGGAAACTAAATTCATTAAGCGTTTTGCTGAAATCCATACAGGTGGATTATTGTAGCAATATTACAAAATACCACCATGAGTGTATAACAGCAGCTTGTTATGAGATATTCAGTAAAACATTTTATTGAATAAGAGTACAACAGAACCAGCTATAGCAAACCATGCCCCTCAGAGAATCATGAAACTACCTACTACCTACATGGTATTCTGCATAAATGCCACTAAGTACAGAATTAAAATGGTTAAGTATTTTCAAATTAATCTTTGTCCAAGCAAACTATTGGTTTCAGAACTTCATGAAGAGCAATACATATCACAGCAACGAAACACACTGGGTAAAGCTACTAAACCACACAAGTTCTGACAACTGCAGAAACTGCTGGGCCACAGATATGGTGAGGGAAGGGCCACGAACAGCAGGGGATGAGATGGCCAGCCGTGGGAGACAAGGACGTGGCAGACTTCTCAGCAGCTAAAGTACTGGCAGTGAAGCACAGTACTGCTGTCCCCAAGCTGACCTCCTACAGTGACAAGCAGCCTTCTGCATACCCTACAAAAGGCAGTGCCTGGCGCCAGCAAGAATGAAAATGAGCTGTCCACAGAGCAAACACCAACAGGCTGCTAGTTTCAATATAACAGACTCTAAACCCCAGCAAGCATTGTCTCTGAATATCTAAATGCACTAGAGACTAGTTTCAAAATTTGATAAGCTCATCAGTTTCATTAGGGCCTTTTCCAGCAACTTACATGTAGCTGGAAGATTGTCTCAGCTGCTGTTATGCAAGAGTAAAAGCACTGATTTACTGATAATGTAACTCAGTGTCTGGGGACATAATACCTGCAGCCTCATACACACAATAAATAAATAAACAAACCACACTGTGAACCCTCTTTTCAACCAAATTCCAAGGTACATTACTGCTAATAAGTTTTTTTCTCCAAGTCTTAGACTATAGCAAAAAAAAAAGAAAGGTGGAGAAAAATGTTTGCATTTTACATTGCTATTGTCATTTCAATCTCTATTTTAATTCATATAACAAATGACCATTCTCTATGTTAAATGGAGTATATAGCTTTGTTCTCATGAAAGGGGCGATTTTAATTAAGAGACTGGGAAAGTAATGGCTTAATAAAATAGATCATAAACGGCAAGACATTACAGAAATGTATTGACTTCAATCTTAAATATTTAACATTCTAGTGAGAGTATAAAGTGGTTTTATAGATATATATGAGAAGCTTTGGATAAAACATCAAATACTTTAGCAGTACATGAAATAGTATTCTTTTCGAAATTAAAGCTCCAAAAGAATAAAGAGAAAAACATGACAAAAGTAGCATTCTCAAGAGGGCAAACAAAAGGCAATTGTTCCTAAAATAAACTGGTATCCATTAAAAACTTTTTAATGTGAGAGTTTATAAACAATTTCATTTATAAACAGAAGTATGATAAAGACAACTATTATTTGCATTTTTACTGCCAGAAAAAAATACCAACATCAAAAACCTCCACGCATACTCTCTGCTACCAAACCAAAGTACTTTGAAACTCCCAAAGTGTGCAAGTGTTCAATTTTTTTACATTATGAGAGTCATCCAAATAGAATCCAAATGTGAATTTTTATCACATAAAATTAAACTCAAAGAGTCAGTACTATATAACTTATTTTGTCAGATAAATACTTCTCAATCCTTAAGATTCATTAACCTTCAAGAAATAACATTTCCAACTACTGTAAGAATCGAGGAAATTTACCTTTGTCTTCTAATGAGTTCCTATGCTAATTTTCAGCCTAGTTTAGATGAGGATTCTAAATAGAGCAAATATTTATAGAAACTGGTTCAGGACTGTAGAAGTTTCTAAGGGCTGGCCGTCTGATGGGGAGCGTGCTTACACTACTCATGACTCGCACTCCTTTAATTAAAACAAAATCAATTATGCAATAGCTCCAATAAATCTATATTAATCTTCAAAACGAAGCAGCAATTGAAGCACTGTGGGTTTGTTAAATGAAAGAGGCGGTTGAAGCAGAGAAGAAGCGTTTGGAAAGGCAAAGATTAAGCTCAGGCAGCAGAACAGCACATTACAAAGCAGCAAGTATGACAGCAAGTGGTGATCTGAAGTACATGGTGAACAGAAAGTTGAAAATAGGTTTAACTGCCTGAGAGATCTTCTAAGAATAATTGTGATAATGTTCTAGTCTACCAAACTGCTACATGCATGAGCTGACCTGGATGTCAATAAGCATTCTTGTTCTCCTCCCTTCCACGTCTTCCCGCCTGCTCTCCTACCGTTGTTAAAACAAGGTCTGAAACCGTAGTGCAATCACAAATTAAAAAAAAAAAAAATCTCTACACCATGCAAGACTGATTGGTTTCTCATTTAGAATCTTCAATCAGTATGTAGTCAAAAACAAGTAGCACCACACTTCAGTATTTGCTTTTACATACATGGTGCGTTTCAGAATCAGAACAGGACACAGATTAAGTCCTGGTTCTTTTGAACAGGCTGCATATTGCAGTGAACCAAAACCAGAGCAAAGGCAAATTATGTGTTTGGGAATATACTTGTGTTTCTTAAATACAAAGAAAAAAGGAAAAAAGAGGATAACCTTGCATGAACAAAACCATTTCTTACTCAGTAACAGCAGTAAACCTGATATAAATTTATATTCAAGAACAGAAACAAATATCAAGACGTGATTATTGCAAGAAGTTACATCAAGTCAGCACAAATGTAAGGATCGTACCACACTTGAATTCATTCAAGACTGTTCAATGATGAAAACAATCACGTACAAAGGAAGTTATAACACTATTATGACCTGAATGTGTTTACAAGGCTACTTTATAATTCATTTAAAGCATTGCATGTCTCCCTACAGACAGGAATGAAAACTAAAAAGAGCAGATCCCCTAAGTATGTCTTCGCTTTCTGCCTATATAGGAAAAGTCTTTTGGACAAATCCAAGAAATGATTTTTTTCAAATGGGAAAACAAAAGCATAAAATACTAGTGTGCGACATGTTAAACACACAAGTATCACTATTAGGAGTTTTAGTTGGGTAAAGATATCCAAGAATATTACAATCATAAAAACGAGGATCAAAAACACTAGGACAGAAAAAAAAAGAACTATTAAGATCATTTTAAAATGAGGCAGAAGGAAGTGGCAAGAATAGAACAGGTATGTGTGTGATGCTGTTTTAACTCTTTTCCAGCAGAGCAGGACAGGACAAAGTTGAAAGAAGAAAGGCACCACCACTCAAAAAGCTCAATCCCACCACACCATGCTTCCTTAATGTTTCTGTTAGAGTGGAATCTCACAAGCAGGGAATCTCTTCACAACTGCTAGCTGCAATTCCCTCAGCTTTCTCTCTCCTTGTGGCACTAGCCATCATTTATTCCGGAACCAGCAAACTGCCTACAAGTTGTTTCCCACAAAAGATGAGAAGAGAGCACATCGGATCATTCTCTGCTCAGGAAAACTCAGAAGCCTACTAAACCTGAAACCATGAAAAACTAGTGTAAGCAGATCATAAAAAATACTTGAAGAGCCAGGATCCATCTTCTATTAACAAGCAACACTCACAGAAGTCATACCAATCCCACTGGTGCCAAGGACAAAATAGGATCCTGGTATCAGTATAATCATCAGATTGGTTAAACAGTGTGTAAAGACATTTAGTAATAGTTTCATATTACCTGCAGTTTACCCTTAAACAGAGTCAGAATCTTATAATTGCATCCTAAACTAAGAATCTGTGGGCTAGAATGATCAACCTCTAGCCAGGTCCAGCACAGCCAGAGGGAAGATGAGTGCTCATGAGCTGGCAATTCTGAGGCAAGTCTGTCCCTCACCGGATACTAACATACAGGCCAATTCACTGAGTCAGGCTCCTGAGGTTTCTTAACCTTGACACTTGCTTTTAGTACAAGATCAAGATGAAAAGCAGTGGAAAAACATTTCGTTGGACACATCGAAGTCCACTTTCAGATTTCTGAAAATTTTTATTTTGCTATTCCTGTTCCAAATAAAGTTTTCCAACATTAATGAAAACAGCACAACTTTATTTTGTCTGATCAAAGTTCTCTGCTGTTTTCACACACAAGAAAGCATCCACCTGAAAAAAAAATGCGGCCGCAAGACACACAAGCTGAGTGTAGCCAGTTCTCCCCTCCAAAAGAACATCTCCCTGGCGGTGCCCTGTAACCATAGGATTCATGTACCTCATTAGGCACTTCAGAGAAAAAGGCAGCAATGCTGCTGAGGAAACATAGCCAGGAACACAGTCCAGAATAATGAACCAGACATCCAAGCTACACTTCACACACAACACAGGAGCAGTTCAATTAGATACAGCTCAGTATTGAATAGGACCAAAAACATGAGGGCCCTGCTTTGACAAGCAGAAAGATACTGCCCCGAGCTGTTCCAAATGCAGTATATCGTTTGGGGGTTTTTTCCCCAAGACAAGAGAGACACTAAAAACACTATTTTGCAGAAATTACGTTTTCATCAAAAATGCCAGAAGTAAAATGACTGAGCAGCTATAGCATACTCCTTTTTCAAGCTGATGGGTTAAACAGACACCAGTAGAAGTGAATCTCTGACTTTCCTACAACCATATGAACAGTTCACTTGGTTCTACTTGACTGAGAACAGAAGTGCTTAAACAATTGGTATATGGGTAATAAACTACAGTTTTATAAGCCATATTTATGAGAAGAATACTCTTTGATATGCAATAAATGAAGAATACATTACAGTATCTTGACCTTTAGATTACAGTCCTGAGAAGGGAAGGTTAACTCCAGCAGATTTAGAATCATCTGCAACTAGAGGATTTCAGATGAAAAGAACTGGTGCATACGCATAAGTAGATAAAAGATATGTCCACCATTAACTCCATGCCACACAATTGCTTTCAACTTTTATACGGATACAACAACCATACTTCATTTTTGTACAAGTCAAGAAAAGTAGAACATCCTTAACAGAGCAGGAAATGAAGTTTTAGTCATTGCACAAAATAAATCAACAAAAATGTAATGTCTGTTGATGACAATGAAACCACTAGCATATGCATTCAGGACTCTGATCTATTCTGTCCACCAGATGCTCCCTCTTCGTGAAAGGCTGGTAAAAAGAATTAGAGAGTTCATTGTGGCTTAAGCAGATTTTTTTCATGCTGTTAAGTATTTTTCTAAAGTTTTACTGCAAAATCTTAATGTTCTTAAGGATCATAAGCAAATATCTACGATGAACAACTCATAACCCACAGGCCATATGCAGTGTGGCAGGACAATTCATCTAGCTTGTTCCCTTTGGCTGCCTCTCCTAAGAACCTCAGCTGCACACCAGATGACTGCAGTGGAGCAGGCAGTCTGTTCCCCACAACCATTTTATCTAGGGGGCTTGTAGCCTCTCCCTCATCATATAATAAGCCCATCTTTAAATGCATGCTGGGAAACGGGTTGAAGAGCTTCCAGAAAAGATGTCCACTTCCCACTGCCAGAACAATGCATTTATCCCTCAACATCATCACTGTCCACATCTGAGGAACATATGGGAAGAGGACCATCAAGAACAGGCTGAATGAACTGTATGGAGTCAGCAGCACACCCGTCTGCCCTCTCTCAGGTCTTCATCAGGCCCTGCTGAGGAAAAACTGCAGGGTAGAAAGCTTAAACACCTGGAATCCAGTAGAGATAGAGGAAGGCAGAGACTTCCAGAAGGCAGCAGAACTACACACATATACAACACAATCCAGATGATATTCACCTACAGAAAGTGTTCCAGAAGCTGTGAAATATGACACTCTCCTGCCACTGGGAATAAAAAACAAACCCGAAAGTAGCCCACCCACCCAAGGACTGGAACGCTGCTGTCTACTGTGCTCCCCATAGCAGACAGCAGAGCAACACCGACTGCATCGATCAGGAGGCCTCTCGCCTCCTACAACTGCATGGAAAACCACTGCGGTTCTTTGAAAAGTAGTCCTGCATTACCAACACACTTCTAGAATACCAGGATTAATGATCTTGGGGTTTAATTCTAAGTAATTACACGCTCCTGCTGCTGCAGCAGCTGTTAATTCATTTCTGGAAACTCTAAACTAATCTGAAATATTGAATAATGCTGAGAGGTTAACAGGCTTAACAGGCTTTGATATCTAATGAAACCAAAAGACATTTTCGGCTTTAACTGAAAATACTCACAAATTAAATAACTCAAATCAATAGAACCCTTTACATGACAAAATCTTCCAGAAGAACAATTCATGCATATATAATAAAAAAGGAAAAGCACTTTTGCATTGTTCATCCTCCAATTAGGTGCAATACATAAGGACTTTAACTGAAAATGAAGGATAACACCTCATTGCATTGTGGGCTCTGTAGAACTTTGCATGTATAAAGGAAGCCAAGTGGATCCCTTGAAGCCAAGGTGAGGGCCTCAGAACACGGTTTCTTAGCAAGTCAGTGGCAGAACCAGTAAAACATGCCGAAGAAGAGGGAAGAAAGAAAAATTCATATTTCTCAATAGAATAATCAAGTTTGTTAAATTTTCTCCAGAAGCAAAGAAATATTTACATTTGAAGTTCACACTTTTATAACAGTTGGAGCAAGACTAGATGGTCCAGAGTATTGCCAGTAGCACAGTACAATTTCCCTGAGGTTCTATGGCCTGTAAAGAGGGAAGACAATGATTTTTCCTTAGAAAAGAAAACACGCATTTAAACCTAAACATGTACCCATTCTTTTGGAAGAAGTGAAGCTCACTGAGATTGAATTTATTATTACCCATAAGCATTCAAAATAAAACACAGTCTACATCACTTGTGCATCAAAATTATTTAGCAGGAATCACTCTTGAAGTGGAGGTATTGCAAGGCAAGTCACAAGCAATAGGTGAGTAAAGGGAATTCTTCTGCTTAAGTTGTATCTAATAATTTATAATTCAATTACACTCTTTTAGAGAAAATACTACTCCTTCCAAAAAGAACAAGCTATAATGTCAGAGTATACTTTGTATTGAAAGAATTAAGAGTATTTTGTCTTTTGGAATTTTAAGATGCTTTTACCAAAGGTGAATAAATTACAGGATTTTTCCGCTACAAAATCTGTAATCATGCCCACTCTCAAATAGTAGGTTTTGCTGTAATGAGGAGCTAAAATACATTCCAACAAATTTATCTATGCTTTAATCTATCAACAAATGAGGAAAAACTACTTCCTCTCCAAGGAAATATTTTAAAATGCATTACCTCACCTCATTCCCCATTAAACCACACAAATCCAAACTCTTCACCCAACTACATGAAACAAAGCTGGATTGTAGGGTCCTGATTTGATGTCAGCTGGATTGGGATAAATCTGGAATTACTCCAAAGTAAATCAACTGAAGTAGTCCAGACCTACACCAGGAAAGCTGAATCAGAATATGACCTTAAACTTCTAGGAATTATGCCAAAGATTATATATAAACTCTTTCTCCCTGTACCTTGGAACAAAGACACTGACTACGGGCATTAAATTTCCTTGCTGTAAGTAGGGCAGGGAAAAAGTTGAGTAAAGATCAGTAAATGGACAGGGATTACTCTTAATCTTTCTACTTCATACAACTGTACCTACACATCAGAACAGGTCCTCTGTACTTTATAAAGACAAAGATACCATTCACATGTTAGTACTTGTATTTGTCTTAGTAAATCTATTTTCTGCAACATACATCAGCAATGTTGTGGTATCTGAGTTTCAACTCTTACATTGCAGCAACCACTGTCAGTCTCTGCTCCTGTGCAAATGGGTTCCTTTCCAGTATTCAGGAATACATACCATGACATTACTCCCAAATACTAATTTACCAAATTAACCACAGCAAAAAAGAAACCAAACAACCTTTTCTACCTGGTGCACCACCATGAACAGCGAGGACATGCTGTGGCAACCTTATTCTAAAATCAGCTGGTGTAGGTTTAAACCCTGAGCTGCCTAACAGCAAATGTAAATTCAGTCTCATCAGTGATACGCCAGCTTCTGCTCTCCAAATGCTTCGTATACACCAAAGAGAAGCAAAGGGGCTGTGGCAGGGAGAAACAGATCTGCTGGCTGGCTAGTTTCTTGTCCAGGACTATCCTGCAGCACAGTTCCTCAAATAGATGAACTCTTGTATCACCCTCCTCTCTGTCTCCATGGATAGTCTCCTAATACATAAACTTACAAACAGAACACTTGTAATTATCTTTGTAAGTGTTGGCATTTAGGTTACTTACATATTTCAAAAATCATTATCTATTAACACATAAGTTTCTGGCAAGATGATGTGCTATTTTCCCTGCTAAATTTGATGTGATAATAAAAGCATGACATACAGAGCCAGAGAATTATCTTCAAGGGGCCCTGTGTCAGGAATGAACGTCCAGAAGACCTGAACAGCCAACAGCCCTGTCACCTTTTGGAGGTACTAGTCAGTTTGACAAAGTTTTCTCGAACATGAGCACTCAAAGTAGATTTTAGAAAACTCATGTACCTAGACACACAAACCCTCTTTGTACTCACACATATCCCAGAGGCAATAAACAGTTTAACATAGGTAAACTCATCCAAAATATATAAGCATATGCAAATCACTAGCATTAGTTAGCGGTATTAGCAGGTTTTTTCACCTACTAACCTGCTGACTATTTGGGATTTTTTACAGAAATATAGCATATTAAGCTGCACTACAAGCACTTCTATTACATTCACATTCAAATCCGCAGTTTTGAGAACCACATAATCCACAGTTCTAAAATACAAGTTAAATTGCTCTGTGCTGCATTAGCTCTAATATTAAAATTATGCCATCCATTTCCTTGCTATGTTGTTGGTTTGCTGTATGTAATTCCTTCAATTCCCTAGCAGCACAGCTACTTCACTGAAAAATTACTGGGTACTATGATAGCTGGTACAGAAAAAAATCATTATTTACATTTCAAGAACTCACTTTCTGACCGGTGCTTTGCCCGGAATTCAACCTGACAATCAGTTTCCAAGTTCATTTTGCAACCTAGGAAGTTCTTATATATCATCTCCTCTTGCCACACAGCATATTCAGGTGATTGGCTTTATAAACAACCATAACATTCACACTCTTGAACTTTCCAGAGTATAGCTGTACTATGTAGTGTAAAACAGTCTGGGGTCTACAGTTTTCTAGTGATCACAGAACGCGCAAAGATGGGTCCATGAAAGAACCTCAGGAAAAAAAAAGTGGTTTTGTTTGAGAGAAGCAAGTTAAATATACATTGACTACCATTCGGCTCGGCATGTGTGACAGTGCCTGCCCACAAAACAATCAGAAAATGGCTCTTGCCTGCTCTCACTGCCTTACTAACTGGATTAACGTGAACTTATATCAAATGCAAAACAACTGTTTACCTATGTACTGAGTGTAATCCATACTTCCTGTCCTAACTATTCCTTCTTACCATCAAGCAATAATGAAATAAAAAAGTCAGATGGAAAGATGTCTTTAATAGGCATAAATACCTATGCACATATATACACCCACACAAAGGTATGTATTGAGAACGAGCTCCTATTGCAGGGCAGTACAAAAGGTAAGTGGGGTTGCTGCTTCCTCACTTGTTAAGTAACATCACAATCCCCCAAGCAAAGGAATCTAGAACAACAAAGTGGAAAATAAAGAACTACAGTTTTAAAGGAGTGTCTTGGGGTGACTCTATCATGTGTATCCCCTATCATGCTCTATGCCCAAAAAGTAATATTGTGCCTTTTCTGTGCCTTTAAACTGAGCTTGAGAAAAAAAAAACCAGACGAACTGTCCAAAGCAGCTTCTCGAGGACACAGAGATTACACTCCTCAGTGTTGTCTGACTGCGGAAGGCACGAAGGGAGCACCCTGCTTGCTTTTCCTTCAGCCAGCTGGTTTTTTTTTTCCCTCTTGGTGTGAGACGGAGAGCTGAATTTTGTTTCCTGGGACTTTGGTTTTTTTTTTCCCTTCTTCTCTTCTGAACTGTTTCAACAACATCAGAACACATCAGGAGAATTTTCTCCCCGAGGCCCAGGGGTGGGCCCACGCCCTCACTGATCAGCTCTGAGGAGGAGAGAGACCACACCTAGAGAAGGACTCTGAAATCTTCCCAGGTTTCTCTCTATAGCGAGGGTTTTAATTCATTATTTAGCATCATTATCCTTTTCCTGTGTGTTTGTTAAAATAAATAGTTTTTAATCTCTTTCACTTTCCTTGAAGGAAAAATTTCCTTTTTTCCCGAACCCTGTGGGGGGAAGGGTGGTTGTAACCTGGTTTTCTCTCAGGGGCTATATTACTAGATTTTGGCCAAACCGGCACAATAAGTAAAAGAAGGAACATGGGTTTTCTCTGAGACAAACACTCCTCCCTTTCACATGGGCAAGGCTACTAAAACTGTCAACATTCAAACTACTTCACAAGCAAAGCGGGATATGTACAGATTCTAAGTGTCAAAAGAAGTAAGAGGCAGCTCACTGGAGTGAAATTGTATTGCAGGCCAGAACTCGTACAGAGATGAGCATAGAAACACGATTCATCATGCTGGGAAGAGAAGCACATGCTTTTGGTTAAAACAAACAATACATATTTTGTTAACACAGGCATTTAGCACAGGTTTATTAGTTTTCCTGTGCTTAAATAAAGAGAAATGTGCACATCTGGGGGTCAAACAGCTGTTGCCTCACATAATTTGATTTCCAGTTTTTCTTAATGGCGCATGACTTACCAGTGGCAAGTTACAGTCAAATTCTAGAAGAAATTCTAGAGAATGCTATGGAAGCAGAAATGAAAAAGGAAGCGGAGGGGAGACAGGGAGAGGTAAATGGGTTGACTGTTACTTGTGCCCTATTTGATAACAATATGTTCAACAATATACAAGTTTCCACAACTAAGATATGGGGAAATGCTTGTCAGAACACACTCCCAAGCACAACTTGCACCTTCCATGCCAACAAATCTCTAATCCTAATACATTCCAGTTCCAGGAAAAGTCTCATAGATTGCTATCAGCTCTTGTTTTCAGAAGCAGTAGCCCATGTGCAACAAGCTCATAACACTTCAACTTTCAGCAAGTGAAAATAAATATTCTCCATCCACAAAGATATTATTGAAAAAAAAAGAACATGTTTATAAACACTTATTGATTTAAAACTAAATTTTAAATTCTGAATTCTCACCATGTGTCTAGGTTTGAAAGACAGGTGTCTTCTAAGGAAGGCAGGAGCCTCCCCTGGAATGGAGAATGTAACCCCCTTCCCTCCAAATCACTACAATTTCGAAATTAAGGGGCTTTCAGGCAACAACATGAGAAATAGGAATAACAGTTCTTTACTCATATAGATAGATATATATATATAGATATATATTTATATATATATATATATAGATATATATATAT
>VZTD01001256.1:537661-603232 GCA_013397725.1 Rhagologus leucostigma | reverse complement strand
AAAAAAAAAAAAAGAATTTGTGTAGAAAAGAGTTAAGAACAGCCCAACAGGACAAAGGGAGAAAACCTCTCGGACGTAAAACAGCAACCAACACAGGATAAACAAAGTGTTTTCAATTCTGTATGAAGTCCGGAGATTTAATATATAGAGACAGGTAATGAGAAGAATATAATACTGGAACTTTAACCACCTTCTAAAACAAAACATAACACTCCTGGAGAACAGCGTCAGGATAGTCAATTACTATAACTTAAATACAAGCAAAGCAAACTCCAGAATCACATTTAAGTGTTTAAGAACAGATTTAAAAATCATACCAACATATTTGAGAACATTATAAATGCTCATACTTAAAACTCAAGTGTTGCAGAAGGTTAGTTCAAGAGGAAGAAAAAAGCCAGGCACAGTTGCATTAGGCTGACAGACATCAAAAAGCAATGTGAAACACCTCACAGCCAAATTCTATTTCAAGTACTGAACCTAAGTCATAACCAAAAGTGCACGTACAAAGCATGTTCAACAGAACACCACTTTAATCACTGCAAAGTTCTGTTCCTGATGCACTTTAGTTTAATTTTCTTGTAAAATAGCCACATTTAACATTTGCTTTTTAGAAGTTGTAGTATCAGATGTAGAAAAGGAAAAAAAGGAAAAAAGCACAGAAGAAAAAGGGGAAAAGCAATGACCTTCAAAATGTAAATACCACTAATTCTACATAATTCTGGATTTTGTACATCAAGTGAACTTACTACTTATACAACACTTCTGCTTAGAAAAAGAATTTTTGCATAAAACTAGAAGTTGAGCCATTACTGTCTAACCCAAACTTAGCTGAGAAGATGCTGCACCTAGCATAAACAACAACAAAAAAAAACTAACTAAACTAACACTGAAGCTGAACTAACAATGACACAGGATCACAATAAAGCATATATATATATACAAAAGCACCCCAGGGAACTCTTCAAAAACGTGAGCAAAACCCTCTCTTCCTTTTTACAGAATCTGTAGGGTCCACTGGACAATAGCTTCAAACAATGCCATGTATTTTAATCCTCATATATCTTCAACAGAAACATTGTTTGAAACAGCACCTTTCCCAAGAAAACACATCTCACTAAGCTGAGGTCAAGAACTTCATTTTTTGCTCAAGTGAAATTATGCATGTGCTCATTAGAGGTTTCACCTGAGGAAGGAAATACAGGATCAAGCCAATCAATGTGAGAACTAAACTAAACTTTCTTGCTAATTACACTCTTCACTAATACGAAGTTCTTGGCAGAACAGTTCCAACTGGAGCTAAACTCACTGTAAGTTCATTTTACTACGATTTTCCAAAGAAATATTTCATTTCATTCATATTTTTTATTCACTGATTACAGAAATTTTTATGACAGTTGGTTTTAGCCAAGTACACTGCCATACCTTGAACACTTTCAAATAGTAATTTAAAAAATGAAACTCAACCTGTCAACTTTTTAAACCATATCCTCAGAAAACACTATAAAAGTGTTTTCATCTACATTCTTGTTAGTCAAAGATAATCCTTCTATGGCACAGACCCAAATTTCACCCTCCTGAGTATACATACCAATGAATAATTTGTTCAAATGTCAGTTGCAATTTTCAAAACTCTCTTCTTGCCTCTGAATCTTAAACATCTGTAACAAATACTTGTTTTGAGAGTGCTTTACATTCATGACATTTGACCTTTTCATGTATGCACCACAGAATTTAAGTTTCAAATACCACACAAGCAGGAAATCTCATCATTCCAGCAGTAGCCATCTGCTAATATCAAATATTAGTTCTGGGTTGCACAGAGTCATGGGCTACAAATCTTTTTCTGCAACTCATAATTAGTTGCAATTTGCTGCTTCCAAAAACACACTTCTCATGAAACATCTGGTCTCAAAAGCTTACCTTAACATTGGAAAAGTACTTAGTATTTGGCTATTGGTGTGTATATATGCACATACGCACACAGATTAAGTGTAACTACAGAATGCAAGCATGTCCTCTGTGGGTGGCTAGGACTAGAGATTTCTACTCCAGCAAAAAAGCCGTTTAGCTCTGTAACTTTAAAAGAATATAACAAGAAATATCAAACATAACAAGAAAGTGTTTTCCAGTGTTCTTGCTGCCTTGTATCTCATTATTGATGTTAAATGTTAACAGCTCATCAGGCACCCTACCAAACACTTGAGTTTTTCACAAACTGGAATTTTTGTTTACATGATCCTTAACATAAGTGAAGGACTGTTGAAATCGAAACGTGAACAAGGCTTCAAAAAAACCAACAAGCAAAACAAACCTGTAAGCCTCTTTAGAATTAAAGCACCATACTGATATAAAAAAAAACTCCACAAGTTCAACATTAATATAACCAAGTACTTTTGGTTAACTAAATTAGACACATGACAAAAGTTGAGCCACTGCATATTTCAGCTTCATTGTATCAGAAGAAAACCTTCCCCGAGCCTGTGAAAACAGCCTAATGCACAAATTATTCTGAGCAACTAAAAGAAAAAGAATCCCTGAAGACTCTTACATACAAGTCTTCCAAGTACACTCAAGCAAGCACTATAACTTCTAAAGGTAAAAATTAGACTCCAGGATCTTCAAAGCATTACTTCAATAACAGCAACACAAGTTTTGAAAAATGCCCAGTGCTGAGCTGTGCCACATACAGCTGACTTAAGCAACCAGCACTGCTTCTTGGGAGGCAGAACCTGGAAGCACACAGGATGCTATACTCCTCTTGATATCCATTTCCTCTTTAGTCATAGGAAAAATTTGACAGAGCACTCTTAACTTGCTTTCACATCTACAAGAACACAGCTAGAGCTAACAAGAGTTTAAAAATAAGCATGAGGGAAGATATTAGCCATGACTAGAAGAACAATATTAGCCTCTCAGGAAATAAAAGGGATCCCAACTTCACATGTCAGATTCTTTAGAAGGCTTTCAAGAAAGTGACCTACAGAAGCTCTTACTCTCATGAACCTCACAATGTTGGAAAAGCATTCATCACATTTCTTACCTGAGCACCATCCTTTAACTTCAAGATGCATTCCATTGTATTGATAGTGATGACAACTGGTTCTGATCCCAATTTCGTCCATGGCACATGAATCCGAAGTTCATGAATATGCCCACTTAAAAAAGTAAAAGGCAGTTTCAGCTCCTAAAAACAACGAAGAATGTAGAATTAACTACTGAAACATATCAAAATTCCAGACACATTTTTAACTCAAAATAATAAGGTTCTATCACAAAACAAGTCAAAAGTTATTCTCCTTCCCCTAATCGGCAGTGGGCCACAGGACTTGGCATTTGCCTTTGTAATCACTTGTACGATTATGTTACAATTAGTCTGTTCAAAGGAGACATTTGGATTACCATGTCCTTAATAATAAAAGATCGCTTAAATCCACCTCTCTCCCACATGAAGCTACTGCAAAGTGTTTCGCTATTCAAGGGACAAGTAGAAACAAACAAGGTAAAGGTAAATACTTAAACTGATAAGCAACCTGTATTATTGTGAAGAGCACAAATTTGGAATTAAACATTGACAATGCCACAAGCAAGGCAATTTCTTTCAAAATATTTCAGTATTTAAGAGTTTTAAGAGGTCAGTGCTCTTAAGACTGACCCATTGTTGCCCCTTTCACATCAAACTGCTTAGTAAATACAAAGTTATTAAATTTTTCATTGGCAAAACCAGACTCCTGTACACTAAGGCGTAATCTAGATGTCACACTGCTTTAAAAACCAGTGCATGTCAGTCCAGAACTCCTCAAAAATGCGTGGGCACTCCATCCAGCCAATGCATAGATCACAACTCTGCAGGACAGCTGCAGGGAGCCAGCTGCTGCTTGCAGCAATTCAGAAGGAAATAAGGTGCCAAAGTTTAGATTAAAAGTACCCAACTAAGTAAATTGGGGTACATACAATACAAAGTATTGCAATTTCCTGGTAGCTTCAGGTGTTCAAAAAATGCAAAAAATGAGTTTAACACTTAACCAACAGAAGGGTCAGGCTAGAGAGCTGGTCCCAGGACTAGCAATCAAGATTCAGAATAATAAAAGTAAGTGTTTATGGTAAAATAAAGAAGCAATATTTGGTATGTCAGAATTTTAAGTCAGTGTTCTCAATACTAAGTATTCTAATGCTCAGGTTTCAGTGATGATTCATCTTTTCCCTTTTCTAATCTCATATTCTGACATTTTTTAATATCAAGTTTTAAAGTTTTACTGGAGAAAAAACAACACATCTTCAAGTTGCTTATAGCCTGGTGTTTTCATCATCATCTTAGATGCTGGGGACTACAGGTGTAGTATGTTCTCAGGTTGAGAAATAAGTGAATCTAAGTCTCCTAAATGCAGGGCAGCAATTTTGGCCAATCCTCAGTGACCATATAGTCCAACCGCCTGACCAATTCAGGGCTGACCAGAAGTCAAAGCATGTTATTAAGGGTGTTGTCCAAATGCCTCTTACACACTGACAGGCTTGGGGCATCCACCTCCTGTAGGAAGCCTGTTCCAGCATTTGACCACCCTCTCAGTAAAGAAATGCTACCTAATGTCCAGTTTACTCCTCCCCTGGTGCAGCTTTGAACCATTCCCACATGTCCTGCCCCTGAATACCAAGCGGAAGAGCTCAGCATCTCCCTCTCCTTGTCCCCTCCTCAGGAAGCTGTAGAGACCTGTGAGGTCACCCCTCAGCCTCCTTTTCTCTGAATAAAACAAGTCCGAAGTCCCTTCAAACAGGACATTGCCTCCAGCCCTTTCACCACCTTTGTTGTCCTCCTCTGGACACGTTCACATCCTTTACCATCGTTCTTCAGCTGTGGAGCCCAGAGCAGCACACAGAGCTCAAGGTGAGGCTGCACCAAGGCTGTACAGCAGGACAGTCACCTCTGTGACCGGCTGGTGATGCTGAGTTTGATGCAGCCCAGGAAGGGGTTTGTCCTCTGGGCTGTCAGGGCACACTGCTGGCTCCTACTGAGCCTGCTGCTGACCAGCACACCCAGGTTCTTAACTGTATTTTGGTAAACTCAGGAACACAAACCTTTGTTCAGACTCCGGAATTGCCCTGGCAAGCCAGGGCTTAAGCACCTTTCCCCCTTGGCTCAGTTTGAATACATCATTCAACTCAGAATTCCTGTGAATGAGTAGATGTTACACAGAGAAGGTCCATGAAACTCAGAAATCAAGCAGGCAAGTTGCTAGGGAATTTCAGACAAACATCTACAAGTGGATCCAGAAAGCCTCTTTTCCTGCACTGCTGGACCCCAGACCTATCCCTGCTGTATAGAACTTCTATATGAATAAAATTTGGGGACAAGGGCAGTTTGCATTTACTACTTGACATGTATTATAAAGTCTTAAAGTCTGCCTATACAATATTTCTACGGAGCTAGCTAATGTCATTTTTTGCCTACATATATTGAAATAAATACATTTACCAGTGATAAATTCATGAATAATTAATATATAATCAAATCTTAGTGATATGTTTTGAAAGCCCACTCAAAATTTTTATTTTCTTAAGTAGTTACCGTCTCCTAAGTTCAGAGTTGAAATAACCACTATTCACACCTGTGACAGGTTTGCATCTTGAGATAGTCTTTGGTACGACTAGAGGTAAGTCAGCCATTCTTACCAATACCTACACCATCACAGCAACAACAGCTGCTCATAGGAGCAACTTTGGGGAACACTCTCCCCCATTCTGCAGCTGATACCTCCTAAACCTTTCTACTGGTACTATGAAGAAGTTTATCTTGTATCCAGGAGCTAAGAGTGCTGTATATTCACTGCTGACAAACTCTTCAGGAGGAAACTACACAAAATTATAGCTCTATTTTTTTGCCAAGTACAGCTTTCAGTTTGTAAGTTAGTTTTTGGGTCATAATGAGTATTGATTAATTACGTTTAAAAAAAACACACCCATCTCATGCTAGGGAAACTCTTGACTCCTTCCTCAGCCATGCTTACATAAAGTCATATCTAATTTCAAGTCCCCATTCTAGGAGATGACAGTTACAGATTTACTCATTAAAAGTTCAAAGAAAATTGTTAATTGGTTTTTACAAAATGTTTTTTCTTCATCTCATTCACTACTACACTACAGGATTTTAGCCAAAAAGCCTTTCCTAAAAATTCAGCCCTAGGCTCACAAGCAACACAAATAAAATTTTAATCCAGACAGTTTCAGTTAAGACACTGAAAAGCAAATATTGGGCTGTTTAGCTACAGATCTTGCTACATGATTAATCATACAATAAATTAAGTACTGCCTTTTGTCCCAGAGCTTTTTTGGGGGGGGAAAAGAGTGGGCGGGATGTGGGGTGTAGCACAGCAATAAATTATAAAAAAACATGCAATCTAAAAACACATTACAACATAAGAGACAATGCTTTCAGAGATCAAAGCTGCAAATTACCACTGTTAACAATAACAGAAAGTTTTTTGTCTTCCAAAGACTAATTCCCATTCTGGACTTGTAGATGCGTAAGTTTTTGTCACTCAACAATAAAAAAAAGTCTGTGTAGATCCTGACTTGTCTTTACTTCAAAAGGCATTCTGGAATAGAGTATTTTATATTTTATAGAACAGAATATTTTTCTACTATTCGCTGGATGTATTTAACACATTTTCATTTTTGTCTAGTTAACTGCAAGACATTGAAAGAAACAGAAGCAGGAATTATTGCAAAATAAAGGTGATAAAAGCAAATGCCCAACATATTTAGAAGACAGTTCCTTTTCAAAGAAATTTAGATACAAATGTTAGCTGACATTAAGGAAACACATTGTCCTGGTTACAGCTAGGGAATTAGAATAAAGCAATGTAAAGAACTCTTTGTTGTACTATTCGGTAGACAACACAAGTGTGTGCCAAATTCAGTAACTTGTTCATAATACAACGTAACAAAGAACATTTTTATTCCTCCTTGTTTCCTACACAATCTTTCTCCTTTCATTAAGTACTGCTTGAAATTCTTAATATTTCTTCTGTACCCATGACTGATTAGACTTCGCATTTTAGATTTTCCATTTAATCATATAAATTGTCCACAAAAATATATATGACTAAAATGAAACTTCCGGGCTTGACCCATAAATAACTGACTAACATCATATGACTAAAAACAATCTTCTGGGCTTGACCCATAAATAACAGACTAACATGTTAGACTGCAGACTAGATGATCATAATCCCCCTTTGCCTAAAATCTCCCCTTGCTCTAAAACACAAGACTATTGTAAAGGTTGGGGTGATAGGCAAGTACTTGTTTTCCACATCAGTGTTAACTCAAATACCTTTTCTTCACAGTCAAGGCTGTATTTCACAAGTAACCAGTGGCACATAACACAGACTTAAAGTAAGGATATTACAACGCTCTCATTTCCTTAAAATTATTTTAAGTACATTAGAATTTTTCATATTTCTTTCTTTACAAATTCTTTTGGATATGAAAAATCCACACTATAATAAAACTCAATAATCTTTAGATAAAGGTATCCTTTGTCTTCCCAAGACTACTTCATCTTTCCCTTCTGCATTTGCAAAACAGCTAAAAACTAATTATGGGAATATACACAAGCAACAAGAAGAGATCACAATGCATCTTATCTTTTCGGCACTACTATATCAACAGATATACTACATACAAGCTACTTAGCAAGTTCAGAGGTAGTTCTGTTACCTCTAGTACTATGGGGACTTCACACAAAAGTTGACAAAAGTGCTTAAAATGCTTTCCAAAAAACACTCTTTAAGGTATTAATTTCAAAATTTTATTACAAATTACTTTCTTGAAGTAGTTTTTGTACAATATGCATATTATTACAGATGAAAAATTTCTTGGACTGCTTAGTCTTCTAGTAATTGAATCATTCAGGATAGGAAAAAATTTCAAAATTCTATTAGATTTAATATTTAACTAAAGATAATTATTATAAAATTAACTGGCTATTCAGAGAGTGACACAATTATATACAAAAGCTACACTGTACCTACAAGATTCAAGCCAAGTACAAACTAGCACTTGACTACCGAACTGATATTGTACAGAAAAAGGGGGATAGAGAGAAGGACAGACCCTAAGAGTTATTACAATGACATTCAGCTTAATTTAACGAGAGCATAAAACTTACATAAATATATGTAAAAAACATGCAAAGTATTTTCAGGTACTGGAACATTCTCTTCACATGTGGTAAATTTTCTGTGTCAACAACTGTATTACATCTGATTTCAGGAGGTACTGGTTACAACTTGGTCCCAAAAATAAAGTTAAATCTTCTATAAGACAAACAGCAGTTTATGCTCTGTTCTCATCTGTCCTTTGGGATTCTGTTTGGTGGCTCGTAAGAGCACAACACAACATGGGAACACTAACATCAGCTGAAGTGCAGGGTGCAGGAAGCACAGACTCGTTTCCAAATCTGTTATAAGGTGCTTTGTCCAGGTAGTTCGGCACCTATGCTAACATTCCCAAAAAGCCATGTATAACTCCATAAAAGATGGAATTCTCTGAAAATGTTTAAGGCTCTAGACAAATACATCCAGGATAGGCGCACTTGTATCTAAGAACCTGAAGCATGAAATTAAAGCTGCGCTCGTGTCAGATAAGGAGCAGGGAACCAGGCTGGGGATAGCAACCCAGGACAGAAAGGATGCTACAAGAGCAGAGCAGTTAAGGTGACTAACTTCAGGTATCATGAATCCACCCGGGGACAGAACCCAACTAAAATAATATATAATGGTAATTTGTAGAGAGCAGCTTTTCAAGGGAGCTCCTGCCAGCTGCAAGGGCTTGGGGACTTTGCATTACCACATACTGCTTACCCAGAGGGTTTTGCTGAGCAGACATAAACAGCATTCCCTCCACAAAAAAAGAGAAAGACATTCTAAATACAGTCCGTGGGTCCAGACAAGTTCCGAAGAACAGTAAGAGCCAAATGAAGATAACTGTATTTCACAAACACCCAGTCAAATAATGTAAAAACAATGAATCTGAGCTAAATTTTGCATCCATCGCATTTTCATATTCCCATTCAAATAAGCATGGGTACATATGGCAATATTTGCCTCAGGAGCCATGACATTATCAGATTGAGCTGGATATTTAGGAACCCAGTCCATAAGCAGACAAAGATGAAGCAAGGGATCATCTATTAGCAAACTGCAGCTACTGGAAAGGGAACATCACCAATGAGAGCAGCAAAATTCTTACAGCGTCAGGTAATATAGCAAGTTTGATATATCCATCCCAAGTCATCATTTGTTATCAGGACAAACTTTCTCTTTGCACAGCAGAGCACTGAAACACCTTACCCAGAGAAGAGGTTCTCACCAGACAGGAGACTGCAAGATTTCAAGACTCAGCTGAAGAAAAACTGATCTGAACAAGAAAACAAGCTGATCTGACAGCTCTGCTCAGAACAGGAGGTTGGACTAGATGACCTCCAGAACTCCTTTCTGATCAACCCTTTTTTGGTTTTGTAACACATACATTTAAAAATGCTCACAGGAGAACACATCCTACAGAACATCAGCTGTACGGACAAGATGTACCACTTAATAGACCTGAGAGAAAATACAGCGGCTACAAAACACTTAAAGGAAGACAAGTAAGGTTCTCTAAAAAGCACAGAAAATAGTACAAGATCTCTTCTAAGGCTGTCTCCTCTTCCAGAACAGGATCAGAGAGTCGTTAATTAACCATATGTATTTCTTTCACATTTTAAAAAGTGTCCCTGATAGAGACACACAGTCACCCCAGCCTATTCCAATGCCTCATAATCCAACACATGAGATTTCCATTTATGTCTAACCTAAGTCTCCCAACATGCAATTTATTCACTTGCTTCTCGTCAGATCCAAATAATTCTTGCCCTATCTTGTCTCACCTTATCTTAGTCAATATTAAAAACACATTCCCTGTATATTTTATTCTTCTTTCATGGGAGGTATTGTCTAAATTTCCTATTCTTTGCTGCATTTCTCTCAGCTCCTTCACTTGGTTGGACTATATCTGGCCACAGGACTCCAGCTAAGCCCTGCTACACCATGCACAACAGAAAGCAGCTTTATCGGTCTCACACACTCAAGTTGTCAACTCAGATAAGCATAAAAAGAAATCATCCCTGTGCTAAGTCTTTACCAGTCCATATTGACAGCAGGCTCCAAATTCTGTACCTAGTGTTTTACTTGGTCAAGCTTGTTGTTTTAAGGCTAAGTTTTACTGAGTCTTTGATTTAATCCACAGAAACCAGATGATCAAATCTATTCCTCAATTACTCTTAAGTTTAGATACAACTGGAACGATGAAATCTGGAGTTGGAAAACAATACAGAGAGCACAAATGGGTTTAGTATGCATAATTAAAAAGAGATCCCACTTTACTTTGTGACCTTTCAACTTAGTAACTATATGTAATTAGTAAATATGACTGAAAAAGCAATTTATTTAATGTTCATACCCTAAAACAATAGCTACTGAAAGAAGAAACACATCCACAAAAAAGCCTCTCTTCACACTCCATAACTTATAGAATGTGTAAAGAATTACCATTCATTGCTAAACAAATGGCATGAAATTAAAGCAAGAATAACTAAATGCAGGCGGGAAAAAATACTTGCATAAGAAGAAAACCAGCAAGCACTAAGTTTTACTTAGCTGTGCAGACCAATCTAAAATATTTCAGCCAACTTCTTCTAAATCAAAGACACTGACTGTAACTGCTATAAACATAACATACCTGTTCAAGTACATCCAACTTTAATTCAAGTTTACTAAGTACAACATCTCCTCCCCAGAGTGACAACTGTAGATCTGAAGGCTTCAAGTTCTTTATGTAACGATTCACATAACTCATCAAAATAGGAGTTACGTAGGACTCCAGCATTCTGGAAGATCTCTGTATTACAGGTCACACACTAGGAAAAGAGGACAAGAGATTGAGATATTAGTTACATATCTCCAGTCTAATTTTCAATAATGCAACACTCCCACTGTTTGAATGCATGAAAATAATTCTAAACATTGTTTCTATTCAGAGATTCATATAGTTACATATAAAGATAAAATGCATAGAAAGATGCAAGCACATCTATTTGCATTTACGAATTTTCAGGTTACATATATATAGATATATGTATACACACACACACATATATATGTGTACATACATGTATATACATACGAACTAGTAACTAGCTTGTTCAAAAGAAAATCCAAACAAACAAACGAAGAAACAGAAAAGGTGATCGAGCAGTCTACCATGCTTTCACACAGCATTTAAGTAACAGGAAAACTCCTTTTTGGAGTCATCAAAAGGATAAACTTTGATAACATCAAAAAAAGGGTCATTTCTAACTGGTAAGACTCCACACTAAAATATCGCCTTAGATGCACCTCACCGGTCTCAGCACCGTGTACAAGGCAACCCCGCCAGTTTCGTGCCACCCTAAACTCCAAGAAATCAACGTCCTTCATGAACTGAGCTGAGGTTACATTAAGGTCTGCCATCACTCCCATCCCTCCCCACACTCTCTCCCAAACTCCCGTCGTCCTGAAAAGACCCTTCCCCGTCCCGTCACCGCCGCAGCCTCACCCGGACATCTCCACAAACCCGGGAATCTCGCGCCCGTACCTTCGGGACACATCCCTGCACGTCCCTCCCGCGGCCCCTCGCCCCCTCAGGGCCCCTTTACCTGGCCCTGCACAGCGCCCCAAAGTTCCGCGCCCACTCCGGGCCGGCCGGGCCGCGGGAGCGCCGCGCACGCAGCGCCTCCGGCAGCGACTCCTGCCCCGGCTCCGCCGCTCGGGCGCTTCCGGGTTCCCCGCCGCATGCGCTCTCCTCCGCCAGCCCTCGGCCGGAAGCGTTTGGCGCGAGCGCGGGGCGGGGCCAGGCGGCGGCTCTGAGGGCGGTGGAGGTCACGTGCCCAGGAGGGAGCGGGGAGGGGCGGGGTTAGGGCGGTGCGCGGGCGGTGCTTCCCCTGGCTTCCCGTGAGGTGAGGGGAGGGTGCGGACTGTGTGTCAGAATGCCAGAAGTACTGAATGAAGGAGGTTGGGAAAGGCCTCTAAAGTCAGCGAGTTCAACCTGTGACTGAACAGCACCGTGTCAATTATACCGTGGCACTTAGTGCCACGTCCAGTCTTTACTTAAACACCCCCGGGGACGATGACTCCACCATCTCCTTGGGAAGTCCATTGCAGTGTCTAATCACCCTTTATGTGAAGAAATTCCTCCTAATGTCCAACCTGAACATCCTCTGTCACAGGTTGAGTCTATATCCTCGTGTTCTC
This sequence comes from Rhagologus leucostigma, assembly GCA_013397725.1. Lineage (NCBI taxonomy): Eukaryota > Metazoa > Chordata > Aves > Passeriformes > Rhagologus > Rhagologus leucostigma. The sequence goes on along the minus strand of VZTD01001256.1, from coordinate 590,906 downwards.
TCCATTGTTTTCTGGGAGGAGGTGCCAATTCCCACTTGGCTACAGCCTCCTTTCAGTCAGTTGTAGAGAGCGATAAGGTAACGCCTGAGCCTCCTTTTCTCCGAGGTAAACACCCCCAGCTCCCTCAGCTGCTCCTCATAGGACTTGTGCTCCAGACCCTTCAACAGCTCCATTGCCCTTCTCTGGACTCTGTCCAGCACTTCAATGTCCTTCCTCAATTGAGGGGCCCAGAACTGCACGCAGCACCCTACACAGTCTCCTCCCAGGGCGGAGTGGCCCGGCCACCCCCCAGGGGTGTGTGATCCCCTGCGATGGGGAGCTTGGGCATGGCGGGCTCTGACGCGGAGCACTGTGAACCTCTGAGATGTGCCACTGCCTCGACCAGCCGCAGCTCCAAGGTTTGGTTCTTGTTGTTGTAATTGACAAATGGCTGTGTGGGGCAAACCCCAGTGGTGGCAAACACTTGTTTTTCCCACTCTTCTTAATAAAGATGGGCATTTTCTGGCTTGGTTTAGAGCAAGGTTCTGCTTAGGTTCTCAATTTCACCATTTCAGATGAGAGAGGAGTTCCTGACACCCAGGAATGCCCTTGATGCTCTGCATGCCTGGAGTGCTTCTCACTTCTCTAGATCATAGAGAAAAGTCCTCTCCAGAAGCCCTGAGTCCTTTTGGGGTTGCTTGTGGCACCCAGAAAATGCTCTGGAAAGGTGAGTTAATAGAATCCTTGCAGGCTGACGTGTTGGCATGTGGGTGATCTGGAAAGGAGCTGGGCTCATTTTTGTCAGGGAAAAGTGCAGTAAGCAGTGCCTGTGGGCATGGCTTTGATGTAGATAATGAATAAGCTTTTACAAAGGCCTCTGATTTGAGTTTTAAAGGAAAGCCTGAGATATGCTTCTTGAGTTACATATTCCTGCCGGATATTTGAAATCCCATGAGTTTAATCTGCAGTGTAGTTACGTGGCTGAAAACAGAAAAGACAACACTGTACAGCATCCAAGATAGTTCATGTGAAGCCCAAACAGCAAGTGCTCGGGTAAGACCCTACCCCTATGGCAGTACATGTATTTAAATGTGGCTGAGCTAATCAAGGTCTGGAGGCTCCAACTCCTGCTGGATTACCTGTCTGTTCTGCCTCTGGTATACACATGCTGAGTTAACCATGAATCAAACTTCATTTTGCATACACCATTGCCTCACTTGCTGTGCCATCTTCACTCATGAATCACAGCCCGTAAGACACTATTTCACCTCACAAAGAGTCAAAGCATCTTGGACTGCTTTTCTTCTTACAGTGGTCACCATTCCCACAGCTCATACTTGAGTGTATGTTCGACCATTCTTCAGCACCTGTGGCATGTTAACCTGTGGCTAAGAGGTGGTAGCAGGTAGGTGAGGGACAGGAAGATTTTAACAGCTTCAGTGGTCTTTAATTAAAGTTGTGCTTCTGACTAAGTAATTTATCTAGGACTAAAGTTCTTGAAGAATTCCTTTGCAGAACTGTTATACCTTTCTGTCCCTCTGCTAGAGTTGTGAGTTTTACTGGTTAAACTTTTCAGGAGTCTGCGCTGCAAGACAGCTCAGTGAAATAATCAATGTTAATGGAAACAACCTCATTTATAGCATAGCCTCTCCACAGAGTTGCATTGACACAACAGAGGGATGTGCCAACAGATAAGTGTAATATTGAAGCACACCCAAAGCCTGCATCAAAAGCCCTTATTTCAACAGAAAAACATTCCTCTGTTTCTTTGTCCATTATGTTATTACTTTTGAATGACATATCCAATCAGTGCTGGAATGTTTTCTGAAAGTTCAGAATTGAAGGACAACGCCCTATTTTGGTGAAAAATCAGTAAATGAGAAGAAGAGTAGGGGAAACACACAGTGCTCCTGGCAGCTGCTTGGCAGGCCTAGCAGCTGAGAACAACTCTGTAATTTTCCTGGCAGTTATTAGCATTTCATTATAACTACCTCCATCTCAGTTCTAGTTCAAGCGTGTTGACACCCTGAATAATTTATTTCCTACAGTAGGAAAAAAAATAGAAAAAAAAATGGAAGGAAGGGATCATGCAGGAATAAATCTTTGAAGGAAAGGAAATGGGTGGCATGAAACAAGAGTAGCTGGAGAAGGTTATAAAGGTCCCTGATGCACAGAGGGATGAGAGCTGAGTACATGGGGAATTTGCAGGTAGTAGGCAGGTGGTGTGCAGTAATGAACTTGGGCATACTACAGCAACGAGGGCATGTCTTCTAGAACTGTCAGCTCCTCGAGCTAGTCCAATTTATCCAGTATTTCAACACTTCAGTGAAACATGCAGGAGAGGTATAATTAAAAATTGCAGATCTAGTGGTATGCAAATCTTGTTCGATCAAATAATTTGAGTGATTGGAAATCCCTGAAAAGGTAACAAAAGTAGATACAGTTTACCTGGAGACTGAAAAAGTGTATACAAAATGGTCACTTTTGGCCAGACATGAAAAAAAATAGCACTTCAAGGAGGTCCTCAGGAAGCATATCTACCTGCAGAGTACTTTTTCTTGATAAAAGAGTCTGTCAATATGTTTCTGGCTTCAGTGCTGTTGTTGCTATTTCCCATTTTCGGCAACAGAGGTGGGATCAATGAGATACAAATGGAGGGGAAAAATAGAATTCATTAAAAAATGAGGAAAATCTAGAAATGGTAGAGGATGATTAAGTGGCTGTTACAGAATTACTCGATCATAGAATGGTTGAGGTTGGAAGGCACCTCTAGAGATCACCCAGTCCAACCCTCCTGCTAAAGCAGGTTCACCTAGAGCAGGCTGCACAGGATTGCGTCAAGGAGGGTTTATATCTTCAGAGAAACAGACTCCACAACCTCTATTATGCAGCCTGTTCCCTGGGTTCTCCGTCACCCTCAGAGTAAAGTTCTTCCTCGTGTTCTGTTGGAACTTCCTGTGCATCATTTTCTGCCTGTTGCCCTCATCCTACTGCTTGGCACCACTGGGGGGTGCCTGGCTCCACCCTCTTGACACTCTTCCTTCAGATACTGATAGACACTGATAAGATCCCTCCTCAGTCTTTCCATCTCCAGGCTAAACAGCCCCAGCTCTCTCAGCCTTTTCTCATCAGTGAGTTGCTCCAGACCCCTAATCAAATTCATAGCACTCCACTGGACCCTCTCCAGTAGTTCCTTGTCTTTCTTCAGCTGGAGACCTCAGAACTGGACACAGCACTCCAGGCGTGGCATCAACCAGGGCAAACTACCTGAGGCTGCAGTCAAGGGCAAAACCGAGGAGAACAGACATCTAAATAGAATTTTAAAAGTTTGGCCTGGGCAGTTTGCAGGACATAAGACAATCTGAGGTTATTGACAAAGAAGGGTTGAGACACAACCTGTGAGGATCTTTTTTAACTGGAAAAAGGTTTTTAGTCCTCCAACCTCCTTCACGATGTCCCTCGGCTGACACTGGATACTTTAACCAGGTTACTGAGCAAACTGCTGTCCATGTCTGTTCTGCTCCAGTGCCTCCAAGTACAGCAGCATGGATATGGGCAACTGGTCCCAGAAGCCTCCAGTCTATTCATGTGGCAGAAAACTGCTGGTTTATGATTCTTTAGAGCCTACTGAGGTGTCGTGTAGACAGCATGAAACTCACAGTGTGAGGGAGATCATAATCATAAATTATCAATACGAATAGAGATATTTCAGAAATACCTGTGAGGAAAGTAAAAATTACTTAGGCTTCTTTCCCATCTCCTGTTCTAGGTGCTAAAACATGAACTAGTTGATTTGTAAAATTTCTTGTTGGTTCCTTTTTCTGTTTTTACTACAGATCACACTTGTAGTAAATTACGTAGTATATTATAGATAGGTGTAAAATATGTGTATAAATGTGTATATATTGTAATATATAAACATATTAAGATTTGTCCTCTCTGTTTTACTGGGAACTTTCTGAGCTCAAACTAATTGACTAAAAATATGTATCTTCTAATATTTTTCAAACATTAAAAAACTACATCAACAAAAACAAACAATATAAATTAGTCTGTTTTACTATTAGAAGTAAATAGGTTGTTGGTGATGTCATGTTAGCTAATTATTAAATCATCTATAGCAATCAGAAACTGGGAAAGAAAAATTGCCATGCCACTTTTATTACTGTAAGAGCCCCCATATTACTATGGAGTTATTTTCAAGTTCACAAAAATGCACATAGATTTGAAATTTGGAAACAATAAAAGCAATTTTTAAAAAAAATTGTACATATGCTTTCACTGTAATCTGAATTTTTGGTGTATTCTAAATGTTAAGGTGCAAACAATTGTCTATCATAAGTTGTATTTGTTCTTCTCTTCCGTAAATTGTGCCTGAAAATCATAGAAAAAAATCTCTCAGCTATAGTCTTGAAATGATAATTTTTTCAAGTGTTAAGGAAAATAGATTTGTGTGGCACCTTTAAAATGGAAAATTAGTATTCAAAAAAGATCAAAATAAATTTATTATTTGTAATTATGATTATGAGCAAGAGTCTGTTGAAACAGTTACATTCACTCTGAGTAAAACAGAAAAATATTAATTTAGTGATCAAAGGTCATGAAGTTCTGGAAGCTTTTGAGATATAATCCCAGCTCATTGCTGCCTCATCTGGCTTTTTAGGAAAACGCTTTTACCAACTCTGCTAAATTTAAATCCGTGCAGCAGTCTGGGGACAGAATGCTCAGGGCAGTGGGGAGCAGGGCACATTTATGCAGATTCGGATGCTAACCCGGCTCCAGCTTCACCAGTCTCGCCTGACGTCTCCTCTGTGGGTGAGTGTTCACTCTTGAGTTAACGGGGATCTGTTCAATCCCCTCTTCTCAAGGGTGAGCAATGGCCTAACAGCCACCTTAACCCAGGTGAGCAGGGTTGGGTTGGAAACGGTTTGGTCCAGACAGTGATTGTGCACTCAAATGTAAGAATTTAGCTACAGTAGCTGGTGTTTTAAAATGTAGCCTGCATGCATAAATTCTTTGTACATACATTTGGTTGCTTTGGGAATTATTAAACCTCAAATAAAGAGTTGATATTACATCTCCAGAATGCATGGTCCTGAATTCTATTCACACACCAGAATGAATGAAAGACAAGATAAGAAACCTGAATGGAACAGGGTGGAAATGTACAGTTGTTAGTCGTCTAGGAGTATAATTTTCAGGTAAATCATGAGAAGCAAGCATGGCTGTCTAACCAAGAAAGTTAAAACTGGAAAGTGTTTTCCAAGTTTTTGTTGAGTTGGTAACAAAGGAGAACAATTACCTACCTTGCAGTAGTGAAATTTTAGGGTATATAGCGATATTTGACCTGTTCTGATATGCTTGAAGGATTTATGTATCCTTTGGGTAGAAAGTGGTATCTTTGACTTCTACACCTAATTATGAAATACATCAAAAAAAGCCAGCCAAGAAGATGTTATTTCTGGTTCCAGTACATGAAATATATGTTTGACAATTTTAAACTGAATATGTAGAGAAACATGTAACTTATTACCGCCTCTGGGTATGAGGAGATTTATGCACTAAACTTTCACACAGGTTTTGCTAGACTGTTGCTATACTGTTCATGCAAAACGTGTATTTCTAATGACAACTTCTAGTATACAGTCTTTTAAAATAGTCCTGCTTTTCAGGAGTTAAATGATCACTTTTCTCTGGTATTTACCTATTTGCATTTACAAGAAATTACAAGTCTATGATTTTATATGTACTTGTATCTATAAATTATTTTCAGTAAATATGAAATACACAAATATGCTATCAATATATTTCAAATAAATATTTATATATATTCTGCTATTATAATTTTTCTTCAGTAAAAAATTTTATATGTTATCAAAAGTTTAAAAGTATCCAACATCTTCTTTCTGTGTCATTTGTTAGTTCTTTAGAGGATGAAGATAAAAATGGCAAAGCTCAGGAACCTTTTTGCTGGGACTATGCTGAAATCCAGTTCCTTTCAATATTTATTGTCAAAGTGAGTTTTTAGTGAAACTCTAACAGTCTGTGACGCCCTTTCTTTGGCTTGTCCTGCAGCTGTACCAGGAACATTCCTGCAGAAGCTGAAATCTGTTCTAAAATTTCTTCATCATGTGGACAAAAATGATCTTAGATTTGATTTACATATTGTAGAGCTGATATTAATGAATATCAGGCATGTTGGACAGCAACAAGAACTGCAGAGCCAAGAAAATATGTCAGCTCCACGGAGTCACCCTTGGCACCTGAATGGCAGACACAGCTCCACGTGAATAAAATCTTTAATATTTCAGGGCTCATCTCCTGGGTTTCTTGGACTTTATAGATAAGTAAACAGGGGTCCTAATATTGAAATCAATCTGTATAAATTGAAATCAGACTGTGAAAGGGACAAAGCACTAAAGAGAAAATATGGAAAGCAGATAATTGAGATACATAGATCTTTTATAAGAGGGAGGCTTTTTGTCATTTCCAGAACTTCTAGTAATTTTTTAGTTCTTTGTCCTAGCATATAACTTACAGGCCTTAGGTAGGCTAATTTTTTTTCCCTCCAAGAACTTACAGATGTTAGCATTAAATGATTTTCTGATGTATTTTGTCAGGAAGTTAAGTAGCTGTTTCACACCTCTCCAAAAATAACTATAAAAGCTCTGCAAGGATCCCACTTCTGATAGAATGACTGCTCAGAATTCCCTCTGCCCCTGAAAAACAAGGTGTAGAGTCTATTCGTCACATTGCAGTTTTGAGACATTTTTGGTTTGGTTGAAATTTTTGAGACACTCTGTATTTTTTTTTTTTATTTTTAAGTGAGTGCTTCTTGCTGTCTTAGCAGCCATTATCAATTGCTTGCTTTCCATCTTTTTTTCTTTTCATTCATGGAATTTCCTGCCCACATTTTAGATTCAGTGTTGCTAACAACAGTAACCTAGGTATGAATTGGAAGTTGCAGAAAGATGAAACTTCTGCCTTCAATCTTAAATTCTCTGAGTAGGCAGGATTGCGTATCTTGCATTTCATTCCAAAGACTTACTTTTTTTTTTTTTTTTTGGTCAGTCCATTCTTTTCTGAAACACACTATCAATTAGTATTGATTTCTGGTGTGCTGTATCCCACATGCGTTGATGTGATGCAAAGAACTTCTTGCTATACTTCTTTTTAAGCATTTTATATCATCCAGCCATAATACAGGGAACGTTTCTTTACAGGTTAATATCATTCATTTGTCCAAAGATGATGGATGTGATGGTGTGGATGCCATTTCAATTATATGGTATATACCTATTATTTTCTCCGTATAATCTAAAACCTGGAAGGATGGGAAGAGTGTTGACTTACCCCAGGTTATTAATGGTAACCGAAATTTGAAAGACTGTTTTATAAAGTATGCGAATGTTTATAGCATGATTTAAGTGAGAGATTATTGAAATATTGTGCAAGATATTGCAAAATCTTTTATTAGTGATGGCTCTCACTCTTTTCTGCATCTTGCTTGATATTGGAAATTTTCAAGGTCTGTATGAGAAATGAAGTAAATACAACAAACTCAGTCTATCAGCAGTTTACATTTGTGACATGGGCTGCAAAAATAAATCTTGCTTACATCCGGACACTACGTTTCTGATAGTTTATTCAAGATTTCCATAGATATCTCGTGCCTAAGAACAAATACCAGCAAGTCTATAAGATGGAAAGAACTTTCCAAAATTAATTTTTAGATTTTATTTGAAAAGCTGACACTACATGAATCACCTGCTTTGCAGCAATGGGTCTCGTTCTTTCATTCACATGTTTTGTCATAACCTTTATTGTGTTTTCAAACAAACACATGACATTTCTAGAAATGCAAATTAGGCCTAACAATTTAGTGTTCTAAGATATTCTCTTAGCAACAGAAGACAGCTGCTGATTTTAATTCTGGTCACAAATTACCTGGAAAAACTGAGTCATTTTAGGCTATTTTTTCTTCATACCTCTGCTTTCCCTCATGTTTCACACAGTTTCTTTTTCAAGAAGAAACAAATCTGTGTGAAAAGGGAGAAATAGTGGTATTTCATAGGAGAGTGTATTTGCTCCTTTCAGACACACAAAGGTGATACTGAGAAATGGTGAATATTTCTTTCAGGGAAGCTGGCAGTAACTTCTCAAAATTCTCAAAATTCTCAATTCTCAATAACCTAAACTTTACAAATGGAAAACTTCTGAAAGTGGAACAGCTGCTATTAATTAGCAAGACAAAGTTGATGTTCTCGTCAGCTCATGTCTTGATGTACAACAGCATCCTTTCTAAAGCACTTGACTATTGCAAATCTGTACTATTTCTCTACAAAGTACTAACCTCCCCTTTGCATCCCTCCATTAAGTTGTTTCAGTTTATCACAATGGAGATGAAGGATTTAATTTTCAATGCTTTGCACTTCTTTCAAGCACATTTCCCTTACTCTCCCTGCTTTACTCTTGCAGATACTTAGTCCCTTCTGCACTGGCAGAGATGAAAATAACCATCCCAATACCAAGCTTTTTACCCTGTTTACATGTTATCACCTAAGCAGTCTTTCATACATGGAGACGACATGTTTTAAACACCTCTGAGAACCCTCACTATACTTTGTCATCTCCTTTCTATAGAATTCACTGTCACCAGGATGTCGATCAATATGACAACAGCTAGGAGCAAGGGAACTGATCCCTCCCTGTCTGATGGATCACTGTCATATAAATATGGCCTTGGGCTCCCCATCCATCAGTCACATCTCCATGTTGTTACCTTAGGATGCAATTAGGTGCAACCATTTTTCATGTAGCGAAGCTGATGTACAAACACATGCCAACTGCTACATCTGGGGAAAGTGTAAAGCCAAGTGAAACCTTTATGTTGTATATTTTTCAGGCAGGGATCATCTTTTTGTTCTGGGTTTGTATAGCATCCTATAAAACATTACTTCAATTCCTGACTGCAGCTTTTAGTTTTGCTGCACTGCAAGAAATGATGGTAGCAAAATCCTTTCAATGAGATCCAGTTCATTGGACTGGAGTAATGTAAATCCAGTTTGCATTACTTGGATGGCCCTTAAAACCATTTGAGATAAAAGCAATGGGCATTAGCTCATGGAGAATTGCATGCCTTCCAATCTTTACCAGCTCAAGGGCTTTCCAGCAGCAAATAATGTGAACTGGCAAGATGACTAAAAACCTTCCTGTTCACTGCAGTTCTCAGAATTGTACACTACGTAAAGAGAGGGATATCGTGACCACAGTGAAATACAGCCAAAAGAAATGTGGTGTGTAAATGACTGGGAAAGTAGGTGAACCCAAGCCTGAATAGAGTATGAGTTTAACCCAAAACATCCTAGTATCTTCAGGGAGCTGGGAGCACTTCCAGTAGGTCTGTCTTGCAGTAAGAAATGAAGCACTTCTTTCCAGACACAGAGACAAAATAAGAATGGACGGCAGATGAGTCATTTTTCCCCCAGCTTTGTGATGGACTGTTTCACTCTCACTTTACAAAGATGAAAGAACAGAGCAGTACAATCCTCTTAGAGGGGTTGTAACAGCCTCACAGGCCCTGATCTTCTTGCTCTCCAGGGGCGTGCTACCTTTTGTGCTCTTTCATAGATGGTTAGCACTAAAACCACTAAAACATTGCCATCTCCAACTGAGTGAGAAGCTAGGGCCATATCACAGTAATTCTTTGCTTCTGAATCAGTGGTCAATCCATTCCAGGAAGACAAAAAAATACAGAATAAATATTGTTGTTATTCCATATATCCTGGTAGTATTGTTTCAATCTGTTGGCTGTACGGTCTGTGAGACAGTGCACTAGTTAAAGTTGTAAAAGCCCATTTTAAAACCTGGGAAGTTAGAACAGATATTATTTTAATGAAAGCATAGATGTGGAGGCTACAACAAAATCCACAGGAAGATTCTAAATCCTCCAACACGTCGGATTTTTCATCAGCCTGGATTTAGATTGACCCTAATAATGTGTATACTTAGTGCTTAGAATCACATGTATAAGGTCCATAAAAAATACAATTTACCAGCTGTGCAAGTATTTTTCTAATGACTCAGACTCTCTACTTTTTTTGTTATTGTATAAAAATGTGACGCTTTTAAACTGAGCAGCATAAATTACATTGTTGCTTCTCTGCTGCAGTATAATATAACCTTTCCCCATGGTTATACATTTTAAAAGGGAGGTATAGAAAGTTCTGTGTATCCAGTGCACCTCCTGGAGTTCAGCTTTCAGGCCCTTTTTCCGATCATTTACTTCCTAATCCTCAAAGATATAAAATCCTCCTGTTAGCTGTTTGCATCATCGGAGGCATGGGGCACCTTTGCTTTCAGGTGTCTTTCTCTGGTTGAAGGGATATCTTCAGTTCTTAAGCACTTCATTACTATGGTAGAAAAACCCTGTTGCTGTCACAGAACATACCTTTTGCAGATTGTTGCCATAAAATATGTTACCTTCCATGGTAATGTACATAAGTCTCCTATGAGACCAAACCTGGTCAAAAATACCTGTATCTGAGACAGTTTCTCTACAGGGAAGAATACAGATGAATGAAAAATTTGTTTCCAAGCATGGAAGGTAGCAATTTTGTTTCCTCATCATCAAGAGCCTCACTGAGATAGATAGGATTAGGACGTGACTGAGCCCTGCATGTAGTAATTCTGGGCAGAACTAAGTCAAGAGTCTTGCATTACAAAATCATTAAACATTAGCTTTTTTCATGTTTTGGCACAAAGATTGCACCATGCCATCAATCATTAAAAAGTATGTGCAAAATATAGCAAATTTCTCAGTTACAAGAGAAGTAAAAGATTCCTTTGCACGACATGTTCTTTACAAGGGCAAAATTAACATGATAGCACGATAAATCAAAACGTTAAACTGAAAGATGTATGGTATGGCTTTGTGTGTGGGACACATATGACCCATGACTTACTGAGTGTCCTAGCCATGAAAAACTGCCCCTTTAGTGGGACTTTGGTCCAAGTGAATCAGTTTGCAGAAGAGCTGTAGGACCTTATTTTGCACTCACTTAAATGTATGGCTGAAGCATCCTCGGGAGAGTTGACTGTGGTTTAACAGGTATCCAATACATAGAACACAGTCCTAAGGGCTAATTACTGCCAATACGATGTGTATTTCAAGAGGCAGTTTAATGTAAACTTGTATTTATAATGTACCACGTATTGTGCAATAACAGCCCATCTTCCGGTGTGATTCAACTTTTCCTGAGATTCAGTTTCAGGAGCTTAGAAGAAACTAACAAAATTGAAGTAGTTTGAAGTGAGATATGAAAAAAAGTGAATGTAGCTTCTTACATTAACAAAATAAATATGTTTTGATTTTCAATGAAGTATCACAAAAATACTAGCAAGTAATGCAAAAATGTAAGTATATAAACATAATTTTGAAACTAAGGAAAAACACAGAAAAACCCTAGACACATTTATCATCTGTTTGTTTAGTTTTAAAAGATTTTCCTTTATTCTATGGAATTATATTTGTAAAAGGTTCTTTCCTTATATATAGCAATGCAAAAGCATTTATATTTTTTTAATTGCTTGGACTTCTATTTAACTTAAGTACCATGTACATGCTTGGAAACCTAGCTTTCAATAGCAACAAAGTATGTACATAATTAGTAATGGGGCCTTCAATCATTCCCCCTCTCATGTTCCACTGTTTTCCCATATTCCAGCACAGTTATGTGCCCTTTAAGCTATTTTTATCAAGTGTGACAACTTTGAACTTGTTCCAAGACCATATTGCCTTAGATGTGACCTTCTGGGGTGGAAGTTAAATGTTCTCTGAAAATCTTGCATATAACATGTACTTCTCTATATTTACTCTAAATGTAATATCTTCAAAGAATACCAAAAAGTCAGTGAAACATGAACTTTTTCTATAACAGCCTTAGAGCCTGATCCTTTATACATGACTTCAGTAGGATTTACACATGTGTAAGGGCTGTGGACCATGTGTGCAAATATGAACACATGTTGTATCATATTAAGGTTCAATAATAAGGCTGGCCAGGAAACAAGGATTCTGTTTCATGAAAAATTTTGAGGTTTTGGCATTTGGTTTCATTCTGATGCGGGGTGAAATCAAGACTTTTCAGCATGTTTTGAAAGCAAGAGAATCCACAAAGGAGACAGACGACAGACACGTAACTGGGGCTAAGTATATACCTGTTGTGATGAATCCCCATTTCAGACACTGCTTCAAATCTGAGAGCAGTGATTTAAACTTGGATGTGCCCTGGGCGAGATGAATTTCCTTGTTACCACAACAAGTGAAGCCCTTCCTCCTCATTTTGAGTGAAATTCCATTCTAAGGTTGAAGTAGGCAACTCTGGTCCTCTCTCAGCACGATGGGTAGCACTGCCGGCCAAGCGCTTCTGCGGAACATCATCTAACTACAAGCTATATTGTATGCCATGGGACCTATGTGGTGTGTTTGGTCACAAGGCAGGTGACAGACTATGGTGCTCTACTCTGCTGCCTCTCAGGACTCTCCAAATCTGTGCCCAGTGGTGTTCCCTGAGAGGCCACAATCTGCTCAGCAGGCACTCACAAAGCAGAGTTTGGGGACCAATGATATAGGCGAAAGGGCAGAGTGTGGTGGTTTTATATAACAGGTTTTTTTATAATGTGACACAAGAATTCCTGTCACTGGAGTTGTTTGTGTGTTATAGATATAAAATATTTGCCTAAGATGTATGTTTCTGAACTATCAGCTTTTCTTTGGGTTTACAAGGAATTGGGTATCCAATGGAGTAAGTATTTAGTTAGATGAATGGATTTTGGTCAGAAAAGGGTATGAACCCCAGCAGCTCTGCTTTATTTCATTGGTCTCAAATGAAAGTCAGCATTATTCGATTTGTTTCTTTGAAAAAAGACAGTGTTGCTAAAAAGATTTTTAGATACCATATGCATTTGAGATATATCTGTATCACATAATCAACAAATGTTTTTGGTACTTTGAGCATTTTGTGTCCCACAAATATTGTCTTAGCAATGTGCTGATTTGTTCTGCAATAACGTGGTAGATAGTGATAGTAAAGCAAATCTCACACAAATTACATTTTCCATTTGGATTATACTACAGAAATTAACTTTTCCAGATTTGATGTAAGCTCTAGCCTGCATTAACTGATAACTTAACTTAAATGAATATATATTTGAATATTGATTTCATACAATAAAAACCCCAAAGAAATCCCCAAAAGTTTAAGTGAAATTCTTGTGGACGAATGGAATATAGCTTTTCCTGTGAGTTGAAAAAGATCTGGAAATATTAGTGGGTGCCTATTTTGTTCAGCTGCTTTACTGTCTGCAAGCACTGTACTGTGAAAACAGTAGGAAACGGTTAAAAACCAGTAAAGACAAAATTCTAGAAGAGGAAATAGAAATTGACAGATTATTTAAATTTGAATATTTAGAAAATTGATGAACAAGAAAAAAAAATCTAAATTTTCTCTGAGTTTATTTCCAAGACAATGATCCAAATTTAGTCTCTCTATTTGAAAAAACTCAAAGACTATATTTAAAATAAAAAATATTTGCTTTCTTCAGCATTTGTTGTTGGCATGACTCTAGACAAGTTTTTGGTACATTTTGCCTAAGGGCCAAAGTAATACTTCCACTCTGAATGTTAAATACTACCCAGCAATCTGTCCTAGATCCTGACATAAGAACTGGCCAAGTAGACATTTATTCTGTTCTTTTTTATTAGAACAATATTTCAAAGAGTTACTTTCCACAAAAAAAAAAAAAAAAAAAAAAAAAAAAAAGGCAGGGAATTGCAGCTGCTCTTTTTGAAGACCAGATGATGGTTAAGTTTTAACATTTATGTGGTAGCACCAAAGAGGCGTGACCTAGTCCTCAGTCAAGTAGAGGCAGTTTAACAGATGATATGAGGTGTAAATGCTGAAGATCTGCTTCAGTGTGCCTGGTAAATATTATAAGCAAGGATTATTCCCTCTCTGTAGATGGGGAAGAAAATCAGAAAGATCGTAACTGATTTTGACCGGGAGTCGGTGTTAGAGACAAGATTAGAATTCAAGAGTTGAGTGCTGTCGAGTTTAGTTCAATAACCAGTGATGAGCCAGGCCTGACAACCCCATTTCTGCAGGCAGCAGGTTTTGGCCCTCTGAACTGGGCCACTCCATTACCAACTGTGGGTACTTGCTCACATGGTTATGCCACAACAGGCCACAGTCAAAGTAAGGAGTGAATGCTTTTCACAGAAATTCTTAGATTGAGCTGTTTCACCAAGGATGTATTTTAGTACTGCGTTTTCCCACTGTCTGTGTATTCAAATGAAGTCGACGAGCAAGATTTCCTGCAATAGTGCCCCTCTAATCATGTATCAGGTCCCCCCAAAATGAAACTTTGGTTGCCTTGTGTTCAAGAGCTCAGCTGGGAATGGCTGTGTGAGGGAGCATGAGTGACATTTCATTGTGGGGAAGAAAACAGTGGCACTAATGCATGCTCATATCAGTAAAACAATAGAAATACTATTTTAACAAACAAATCCATGAATAGACTTCATGGATGGTAAAATCTTTTGTCTGAAAGGCACAGGTACATCAATGTTCATATCTTTTTGGTCCAATAGGACAGTGAGCAGCAGAGATCTCGAAGTCGTATCAAAATAGAGTAAACAGAGTGTTTGAATGCTCTTTCTTTTTAAGAAGCTAGAGGACCCAAATTTGTCTGTACTTTGACCTCGGTGTGTAGAAGCAAATGCCAACCAGAAGAGGGAGCGCATGTCAGCTGGAAGTCTATTCCCAGAGCTCTACTGACTCAACTAATTACTATGCTGAAAAATACAGCCATGTTGGCAAAATAAATAAAGAAGATAAATCCAGGCTTGCCTTCTGGAAAAGGTCAAAGCTGACCAGAAAGGAACTGATATGTATATATGCCATTGAACTGCCCTAGCAGAAGTATTTCCATGTTTAAGAGTAGCTGGATTTGAGACAGAAATGTGTCACTCTTGTGCTTTCATGTATATTACTCAGCTCGTGAGATCAACAGCAGGCTCCTTGCTGTACCTCTCCCGCTTACAGTTCACATAGCGATCACTTATGTATGTAGTACGAGCCATTTCTTGCTGTAAAGAGGCCATGACCACTAATTGCTTTCCTCTTTTACTCTCTTCCCTCTTTTGCCCTCTTTTGGTTTTCCTTTTCCTTATTTCTCCTGCTGCTCTATTCTTCAGATACCATTCTACCCTCAGTTCCCTAGGCACTGGCTTGGAAAGCAGAGGGGAAGCTGTAGAGGTCTGGCTGCCTGCAGCACCCCTGGGGCTCTTGGGTCGCTCACCCTGTGTGCAGAGCAAGTACCGAGTGACTCCAGCCATAGCCAGCTGCAGCTGGGTCTGTTGGCAGGAATGCTTGGCTTGGGGAGAAGTGAGGTTTCCCTGCCATAGAACTCTTTCTGCCATCTCTTCTTCTCCCCCTGACACTGGACTGCAGCTCCGAACAGTTGTCTTGGCATCAAGGCTGCGCAGCCACCATCATAGGGTGACTCAGAGGGGTTGCACGTGGGTAATTGGGAAGCACTGATTCATCCAAGAGGGACTTGCCATTCTTCCTTAAGTTTAGCACTCATGTGAGATTCTTTTCTTCATTTTACAGATTTTTCACCCTACGCTCATTTTTTGTAGTTCTCTCTCTACCTCGCCCCTTGGCTTCTTGTGCTCTTTCTCTGTCCCCACTGACTCTTATTTTCAGTCTTCTCTGTCACATTCTTTACCCTCCACTCCCTATTTTCTATTGTTCTTTTTATTCTTGTTGTTCCCTGCTTTTCCTTCTTCCTTGTTCTTGTCTCTGCCTCTTCGTTCCTAATCCCATCTCCAAAGTGACATCTCACATCTTCATCCTACCAGAAAATAGTCTTCTTTGCAAGCTTGCATCTATTTTTCTTTCTTCTGCTGGATATGCCACTTAAAACATCTTTGCTTCCTTAAAGGGCTCTGATTAAGATTGCAAATATTTTTCTTTAAATGGTGAGAATGAAACAAGGATTTGAGGAATATTGACTCAACAAATTATTTTATCTTTAATATATTTGCTTCTCCTCAAATAACCGTTGAAGTATGCTATAGTATATTGCAGTCTTAACAACAATCAGTTAACATATAGACAATACATTCAGAATCATTAAAATTAAATTGCAAAGCTTATTTGAAATCACAGTTTTTGTGATCATACATGTAAGCTACATGTCTGTATATAGAAACTAAGACACTAGGCACAGGTATTCATTACTGTCTTTTTTAAAATCTGTCCTATAGTATGACTTTTTGCAAATTATTAAAAATAGATAATTTTGCAAATTATTATTTTTGGTTCATTACTGTACCAAAATTAGAAAGCTGTTTTCCTTTCTATATTTTTAAGACCAACAGAAGAGGTAGAAGTGACAGATTTATTTACTTACTATAATGGGACAAGAGATCATTAGGCTTTACATAGTATGGAGTAACTAATATTATTCTTTCCAGCCTTTTCTTTCTTTCTGAGACACTTGATCTTTTGAGCACTTGATCTTTTTAAGCAACTCTAGGTCAAGTCAGTTATCTAAGGAATAGTTTGCTAGAGAAAACAAAAAAGCAGTGGTGTCTGACAGTCTTCAAATGCACTTTGTACCTTGTTGTTTTAGTGTCAGCTATTGACAGATCTAGTTGGGGAAATTTCTGGTCCTATCAGCAACAATTCAATCTTCCATAGCACTTTTCACATCAGAGCACATTACAAATAGCATTATCATCCCTCTGTTGATAGCACAGGGGTTGGGGTAGGAATAACTGACAGGTTATAGGTAAAGGAAAGGTTTGACTGGAAGAAATAAACTTCCAGCAGGAAACTAATACAAAGTTATGTCTTTCAGTGACATTTCTCCACCACCAAAACAATCTTACATGAAGAAATTTTCAAATCTTGCTGAAATTCCTCATTCTATGATCTGACTTTAAATATAGTTGCAAAAATAGTGAAATTAGGATAACTTTTACTGACATTGTTTTGGCTTAGGTCTTTTCTTTCTTTTTCTTTCTTTTTTCACTTTTTCTGTTCTAAAGTACAAGTTCAGTCTCTGAGGAAACATTCCTTCTCTACCACACAAGTGGTAAATAAAATCTACAAATAAATTCTATTTCCCCAAATGTATAGGATACAAAAAAATGTATTCATTAGTGTGAGATATAAAAATGTAGACTCACACTTCTGAAATCTACGGCTGTTCCTTTCACACTTGTGCCAAAGGCAAACAAACATAATTCTCCCTGGCAGCTGGACGACATTCCAAACAGCCACCACATTAATTCACTCACCTCCATCAGCCTCCGCCTGCAACCTGCACAGCTTGCTGCCAGGAAGCCTGGCAATAAATTCCAACTCTAAACACCAAACAAGGTAGAAAATACCATACAATGCATTATTCCAAAGGACAAAATGGGCTTGCTTGATAGGGATACTGAGCAAGGGGCTCTTCCACTGCCTTTTGGAGTTCTCCTTATTGCCCTTGTGGAGATTGGCAGTTGCCACAGAAAATGTAGGTTTGCACTGGCAGTTGAAGCCTGGATTCTTTACTCAAAATTTGAGTCATTTTGTAATTGCAATCAATAGCTAGATGTTTGAGTAAAACTAAAATATTGTATGTTGATGATTTGCAAACTAATGGTAACACCTGATGTAATTATGAGGGATCAAGCCTGGAATTGCTATGTATTCAACTGCTTCTGGAGAAGGGTGTTGTGGACACTGTGCTGCAGCTCTGCTACATCTCTTGGTGCAGCTTCCTATTTTCTCTCCAACAAAATATAGATGAAAATGCAGGTAAGTGCCAAATTACAACACCACCTATGGTTATCAATTATGTTTATTTACTTTAAATATATATACTAGTTTTGGTTTGGATATTTTATGTATGTAAACAAAACCTTTCCACTTTTCTCTTGGTCTTTAAGTTGTTTTTCTTTTAATTTCAAGAAAAACCCAAGAAATAAAAGTAATTCTGTTTTTGGAGGAAACAGAGTGCACCTTTCTCACCTCACAGCAACTGCAAACAAAATGGCCACTGTCTCAGGAGACAGATAATTTCTCATCAAGTTAAAGGTAGAGTATGTGATAAAGGCATCACAAATTCAGAGGTTTTCAGACATGGGCTAGTTCTGTCGCTTTTTTCTGTTCATCATTTTCAGAAAAGTAGTATATTCTGAAATGAAATTAACACAGTACGTTAATTTAGTTTTCCCTGAAATAATTTTCAGGAGTTCAACCTGAAAGAACACCTAGCAATCTAAGGTTTCCAACTTCTCAGGTTCTATGAGTATGAAGATCTGGGAGGGAAAACTCAAGGGAGCAGCTGTCAAAAAACATTATTACTGGTTTGGCTTAAGATTGCACTCAACACACAAGTCAGCCATTCTATACATTCCAGCCAAAAGTAAGTAGAGCAAATGGGATAGCAAAGGAATAAAATCATTCTCAGAAATGTAACAGGCATTTGGACTCTCAGAAAAATTTTTCTCTGTGTTTTGAGCAAAGTTGCTGATAATTTCATGCAAACTGCTTCCACACATATTAGTTTTACTAACTTTGTGTTAGTTCACTGCATCTAGGGATGGTAAAAAGCTCCCTCTGTTTGATTAGTCTTCTATCTTGACTTTATCTTTTTAGAGTTTTGCAAAGCTGATAAAAATACAAAAGTTCACACAGAACCATTTATTTGGATTTCAGCAAAAGCTTTGATAAAATGGGCTTCTGTATCAACAAAAGTAGCTCATTTTTGAACAATAGATAAGTAGCTCTTTAGAAGGTATTTTACACCTTGGAGAGGCATTACTTAGGAAAAACTTATGCCCTGTAATTTGTGCACTTTTCATGCTTTCTTTGAGCGAGCACTTACTCCTCAGTACAACAATGATGTATTTTCAGTGCTTTTTTTTGCAGGGGTAGAGAGGTCATTCAGATGATCTCCACTTTTCTTGTTGTTTTTGAAGTTGCACTAGGATCTCTACCTGTAGGCTGTTTACTATATTGAGTGGCTGTGATTTCTGTAGGATTACAGCTACTATGAGCTTTCTAATACAAATTGAATTCAACCCTGGAGCCTACTTCTATTTACTATTTACTAGTGTTTAGTATTACTACTAATAGTAGATAGTATTACTACTATTTACTAGCCTATTTCTATTTCTGTTTACTCCTGGAGCCTAACTCTATTTGCACTATATTTCCTGCCACTGGATCCTTGCCTGGGATGGAGTTTTGTTCTGTAGGTTACAAACTGTGCAAATGTCCCCCCCGCCGTTTCTGGTTTTTTTTAAACAGCATAGTTGAATTGTTTTCTTGCATAGGTTTGGTTTAGTCCACTCCCCACTAGGACTGATGCTTTCCAGTTACATGCTTTTCTTCTTTATGATTTTATTCATCTCAGAATAATTTAAACTGTTCTGTGGAGTTCCTAAAATATCAGTGTAGGGTAAAGAACTATACAGTCAACAGGTCTTGCTATAATGGCTACCTAGACAAGGACTAAGTTCTTCAGTCCTTTCACATTTAAAACTACTGTTGACCTCGACAAAGTATAAGGAGATAGTTGGTTTTAACTGTCTTCACCTCAAAAAGGACATGCACTGAGCAAAGAGACACGGAGACAAAACTGGCTGGGAGAAGTATACCTTAATCTGCACTTGCAAGTCTTCCCGTGCTTCAGGTTTTTTCATACCAGCTGCTGAGCTGTAAGTGGCTTTGCTTTCAGGATGTTTTTAAAGTTAACTTTTCTTTACAGAAATGTCACCATTGTGCTGTATTTTTGCTCTACCTTCTTAGTAGAGATTTGCAATCCAAATTCCAGAACAAGAGCTGCTTCAGGTTGGGGGGATGGCGGCGCTCAGTTTTGAAAAGTCTCAAGATTTTATCTTGAGTTTCAATATTTGCTTCTTCCTTTATAACTGCCATTCTTGGACATGAATGAACTCATGACCGTTTTAAGCTGCTTTTTCTTTGTGTGCATTTCTACTGCTCACATTTGTAACATCTAAAAATATAAATGTGATAAAAGATTAGAAGTTTAAAAATTCCATCTTATTTTTTCTGGAACTTAAAATTTTTAAGCCAATCTCATTTTTGACACTTCTAGGATGCCAGTTTTAGGGTTAACAAAACTATATGCTTTAACATGATTTGAAACCAAGGGACTTAACAGAGCCTTAAAGAACATCTGACAAAAAGAGACACAAAAGGGAAAAAGAAAGAGAAAAATCACACACACACACAAAACTGAAAAAGACACTTTTAAAAAATGTGTTTATAATTCAGTTAGTCTTTAACAGGGACAAAATGAAGATCCTTATTTTTCATTTTTGATTACTTTCCTATCACATTTGCTAAATTTACATGTCAGAAATCTTTTTTTTTTTTTTCCAACTGGCAACCTGCAGCTTCCACACGAGATCTGAAAGTAACAAGTATTCATTCTGCCTCATAGGTCATTGTTGGTAATAAAGATTCCACAATAGGAAATTAGCTGAGAATTTGGTTGATGATGTCCAAAACAGAATAGAAGCCAGCTGGCCCTCTCAGAGCTCCTTGGCTCTACAGTGCTAACAACAGTAAAAACAGGCTTTTGGTCAGAAAAGTAAGCAGCACTAATTCCAGGGTACACAGGGAACTGCTCTGTTGAGTAAGAGCGTGTTCTTTAACACTGCTGCCCGTAACTCTTCTTTAAGCCGCCGGTGCTCAGCATTGGGGCAGCTGGGTTGCCTTCCAGAGGCAGGCAGCTGCACTGCCAGCCACCAGGGCAGGGAAAGGAAAAAACAGAGATATCAGGGTTTGGGTGGTAAGGTCCTTCAACCTGAAATGCCAGCAGAGACACGATGTGCTCTGTTCAGCTGGAATTAGTCACTGGAGCAAAAAGGACTCAACTCTCCTGAGCGGCTGCATGACAGCTGGGATTATCTCTTTCATGAACAAGAGCTGGTGTTTTTCCTTCTTCCTGTACCTGATAAAGAAATTGCAGTGACTTTAAGAAAGAAGTGTTCTTTAACCCAGGATTTTTTTCTTAAATGATCTTTACATAGAACTTCATCTGTATCAAACAATCTCCAGAGATACTAAACGGCTGTGGCTCTGTCTCTTATTCCTTCCCAGAGATGAGGGAGAACAAGGCATAAACCAGGACTACAAGTTTAAGTTTGTTCACAGTCTGTTCCTTGGGAAGAGAACGTGCATGAGCAGCTTATAACCCCTTAGAAGGTTAAAATCTTGCCTGTGGCAAGGATTACTTTAGTGAAAATGCATTAATAACATGGGTTTGTCTGCAATGATATAGTCATGTGTCTGACTCAATATTATTACCAAGAATAATTAACTCGGCAACGGGGAAAACACACTTGTACACAAATGAGGTGCTGATGTTCATGAGATAAATTTCATTTATCATGAACTGTCTCACCTGCCTTCTGTTCTGTATACCACCTAGGCCTCTGAGACTAATCTGAAACAGCTGGAAACACATTAAGAGCCAAACAACCAAAAATACGTATTTCCAGATAAAGGTTTCCTTTCCTCTTCAGAGGTGGAAGAAGCATAGGTCTTGGATAAAGTGGTACTTAGTGTTGCATCTGAGATAGATTCAATGGCGGGAACAGTGAAAGAGAGGGAGAGCACTAGAGACAGCAGCCTGCAAAATTGTGGCATTATGAAACATGGAGCAGCTATTTTCAGGTTATTTTAGAGGATCCTTGTATCACAAAGAGTTTTCTATTAAGATGTCTAATTCAACTCATGCAATATCAGAATCCTGATTTAGTGAAAATACATTCAGAATAAAATAATATTTAACATTCAGACGTAGGGCTTCAGTATAATGCTACTCCCAGCCTTTTGGAACACATTTCATTTGCAAACCCAGTAAAAAATCACAGATGTCTGTCACTGAAAGAAATTAACTTTATCCAGTTTGTTTCTTCCTACAAAAGCAGACAACCATATCATTCCTTTTGGGCATTTGCCAAATCCTTTGGGATAATCGGATAGAGATGCCGTGGAGTTGTGAACAGTTGTAGTTCTGCTGTTGACCTACAGTAGCTCTATTCTGTTCTATTCTGTTCTATTTTTTTTCTGGTGTGAACCTTCCTTGAGGAATGCCTGCTCTGCGGATTTTATCTGCTCCTTTCTGGTAGGATTCTGAATACCATTCCATACCGTGTTGTCTTGCAATGCAGTGGAGCCATGTGAAGTGACATTACTGGGTGCAGCAGGATCCCTGGAGAGACTGACACACGTAGTGCCCTCAAATATCTGCTGAAGCAGCAGGAGACATTCTTGTTGTAACAGGCAAGAAGAGATAGTGGTGTGGTGCAGCACTCCTTATCAAACAAGCTGGAAAAGAAGAATCCCACTCTGCTTTCAGCAGAGGAAAGGGAAACCTTTCTTCACTTCTGAAAATACTTCTGGAAGCAAATAGAAATGCCAGCTCTAGTAACATCTTTTACAGAGCTACAGCCCTGAGTCAGGTAACACTCCTTTGATGTCAAATGACAACACTGGGAATTATCCTCTGGTAAGGCTATGGAATTTAGCCCATTTAAAGTGACTAGATTATCCTTCAATTTGGAATCAGCTTTTCCAAGACAAATTCTATTTTTACATTTATTCAAATCCATAGAGGAAATGAGATTAATTCATTAATCTCTAGGTTACACTGTTGTAAAATCTTGGTTTTCTAAATTCCATGACTCAGCTATTAGGGCCTTGTTTTCTTATCATTTTAGCAAACATTCTGAATCCCAGGGAAGTTCATCACCTGGCAGTCTTTTTTCCTCAAAGGAGCTTAATACTACTGGAAGTAGTATTAAGTGAAGGAATCAAAAACCACTTAGGAAGTTTTACTTGAGAAAACAAATTTTGTGGAGGCACAACTTTGCCAAATGGTTAGCTGGACGCCAAATTCTGCAAATCCTAAAATCACGTGTGTATTCCTTTCACTTGAAAAGGACTCACAGTTTGAAGAACTTCTCACGCAAATAGAGATCTGCAGGATTTGGCATTTTGTGGCGAGGCTGATATCATGGCTTTGCTGTATGTAGTTACCCTGAATTTTTTTTAAAGGGTTCATCAGGAAAGTAGAAACAGATTCTCCTAAACTAAGTGCTTACAGTTGAATTTAAAAATGCTGCCCTCATCAGAGGTTAAACAGTTCCCTGCCTTTCTCTTATAAGCATTTTAACTACCTACATTAAATACTGTGAATAGTAAATACAAGGAATAAAGGCACAATCTAAGTATAAGAAAATGTAAAACAAAAGGGCAGTTTCACAGTCCCTATTGAAACACATTTAAAGTCCATCCATCTGCTAGTGTTTAACCAACAAGAAGTATGGTTTCACACCAAAAAACCAATCTGTTCTGTGAATTAAAGCATTTAGAAGGCCTTAGTAACAAAGGTAAGCACTTACAGACATGAGCAAAGTCAATGGCTCTATATATATATTAATCCAGATAATGCTTTGAAACTGGGGTAAAAGGTGTATAGAATAACTGGACATGGTTCTGGTTAGAAACTGATCCGAGAAAAGCCAAAATACCTGAACCATTGTGGTGAAATAAACAGAGGTGTGTACACATAGAAGTGGAGTTCAAGAAACTAAGCCAAATTTCTAATTTCCGTAGCATCCCTTTCTATCCTGTTGGACAGGAATAAAAATCTGGCAGTTTAGACGTATCTCTATTGCTTACTTTCTCAAAGGTCATGACTTGTTTTCTGCATGAAGAGAGTTGGAACTTTTTCCCATGTAGCTAGAAATGTTTATATACATGCCGCTGAACCTGTTGTACCTCCTGGCCACTCTTTTTCAATGTCAATATGCTCTATCAGTAATGCAGCAGCCTAATTAGCTACAGAGATCTAACTATGTGTTCATGAAAGGTCTAAGGAAAACAAAAATATGTCTTCCAGCAGGAGTGCCTGTTTCCACCATTTGTTTCCAACCTCCCAGGTGTTTCATAAATATATAGTGCATCTCTTCCCTAACAACACCTATAAATAACAGCACACTGACCTCAGTCAATATTTACTCTTTTAAAAAATTACTCTCTGGCTTATTTTTCTGCTTTTCTTCTACTTACTTTCTTTCTACTTTTCTCTAATTTGCCCTAGAGTTTCCTTTAGTTTCTTCCCACTATTTTAGATTTCTTGCCCAAATTTTGTTACGTTTTCATTTTCTTACTAATTTTCTCCTTTTCAATTCTATTTTTGCTCTATTTGCAGTTTGCATGTCACTTCATTTCCTCTACCTATCAAGTTTTTATTTTATATTCTGCTTTACTTTTGTTCCACATTTCATAGACTCTCTCCTGACTGCCCTTGCTTTGTTTCATTCATCTGTGCATCTTTCTTCTGCCTGGCTCTTTACTTCCCTTTTCTAGCTCGTGCTCCCCTTTGCTGCACCCTTTATGCTTACATCTCACCTGTATATGGAAATCCCAACAGAATAGTACGGAAATATCTCAGGCAAGACTAGGAGGGAAGATATTCACACCTTATCTTATCTTTTCCTGCAAATGATGTGAAGATAATTAACTGCTCAAGGAATAGCTGAGAATTTCTCTCAACATGTCAAAATCTGTGAAACTTTTTTGCATTCTTTTTTGGAAAATAAATGGGACAGTTTGAACACTAGCCATTAACAAGGATGCACAGGTACAGCTAGAAAGACCTGCTTTTCAAGACACCTTGTCAAGGAAATGAAATAATTTTGTCCAAATTAAAAAAACCCCACCCCCCCACCCGGTCAACCAACCAACCAACCAACCAACCAACCATTTAACCAATCGAAAAAACTACAAAACAGCAAAAAACCCCAAACCAAAATCATAAGAGGTAGCAAGCAGCCAGTATTGACTGTAGACACTTTTTTGTCTCTATAGTGCATTTTATACCAAAAGAGCAATAACCCCCCCCCAAAAAAAAGTCCTCACCCTAGAAAACTCCCAACTTACCAAAAAAAATTTAAAAACTGGCTTTATGTCCCTTGTATTTCTTCAATGTCTTCACATTATTTCTTCCCATTTGAGTTTCCTATCTTCTTCTATTTTGAGGTGTTTCCTCTTAACACTAGGCAATAGTTGGTGCCCTGCTTTTCTTTACTGCCTTTCATGTGCTGTCCTTCCCTGTCTCTCTGGACCACTCCTATCGATCCTTTGCCTTCCTGTGACTCTTCATGTGCTCTCTTTGTATCAATCTTTTAATTCAGGTATTTCATCATATTTTCAACATCGCAAAGGTCTCCTCTGCTAGCTTCTTCCCACACTACAAATTATACAGTCATGCCCTGCTGGCATAGCCACAGAAACTGACTCTCCTGCTATCACTTGCATGTGCTTTTGTTCTCTCCTATGCACACACATTGCACTGGCACTTCAAAACTAAACCAAATATGTGGATACATGAAGATTTTGCCTATAAGTGTTTGTCATGTAGAACTCTGCTTTACAGGTTCTTGCCAGACCCAATTTATGTGAGAATTGTAATATAACCTCTTACTGAAACACATTTAATTTCTCTTCCCCAATTTCTTCTAGATCATTTTTCCACATGTGCAGAGAACCTCCTTCTCATGTCTTTTCTCCTTTCGTGATAGATCCATCCTCAGAAGATTTTTAAATAAAGATGTTCAGATTTTGAGTGATAAGGAATCACCTGGACTGAAAGTAGTTGAGTGAGTGTTGTGGGGGACAGATTTGCTCCTCTAGTTTGGAAAAACTCTCCAGATTTTCTCAGGAGAGAGTTTTTAATATTTTTATCCCTGAAAGAAACAAAGGAGCATCTTTGTTTTGAAAAGTAGGATTTTGGTAGCATCTGGCTGAACAACTGAGCTGGAACAGTATCCTTGCTTGATCTTAGGAGGAAGCTCATTTGTCTTTTCAGAGGACAGTACTTACAGCATGCTCTTATCAGCCTTGATTTTAGGCTTTTTTCCTTGACTTCAGGCATGTCAGAGAAGAATTTAAAACTAAGGTAAGAGCAGTTTCATGACAGAAGTGAGGTACGTCAAAGCAGTGCAAGAAAGGACAACCCTAACTACTTATTCTTATGTGACTTATAACTGAGGTGCAAGCAGTACAACCCTTCTTCAGGGCTGGATAAGTGGCACAGAAAGGCTGACAGACCCCGTAGAGAATCTGATTTTATCAGGACTTGGGGAAAATTATTTTAACTTTTCTCCAAGTAATTTGCCCTCCTCTTGCCCACCCGGCTAACGACAGTATGGAGACATGACTTCCAGCCTTTGTACTGGAACCATTTTCTGCAGCCTGCCTAACGTCCTGCCGGTCAGCAGAGTTCTCCCAGTATTGCAGCTACAATGAGGGAAGGCTAGCACTCGCAGAGGTCACGGTTCAGTCTGGCCGGGCCCTGGACCTGTGTGAGGGGTGGGCCAGAGCCCCAGCACAAGGCACACACCAGCTACCCAGTGAAGATACAGCACAAGTGTATCAAGGTGTACTTTGCCAACAGCCCCTCAGAATTGTGACTCTTGGCCTCTGCAATGTTCCCCTCATCAAGGCCCTCTCAATTCCCATGAGACTTCCACTTGTTGATCACTGAGGTGCTTAAAATCCGAATCTTGACTATTGTTTATCAACTGTTTGTTGCCCTGTGTCATCTCTATTCAAAGCCTGCACCACACAGCTAAACCCTGTGATCCAACCTCACATGCGTTCAGCCCTCAAGCTGTTCTCAGGCCCCCCACTCAACCTAATATCAACCTAGCTTGCTCCTCAGCTGCACTGGGAAATTTTTACAAGGAAAAAAGAAGTATTCAGCTCTTCAGGCTGCAGTTAGACATGCTGGTGGGTGTGTGCATGCTTGGTGTGTCCCAGGGGTTTCAGTTCCTCAGATCAAAAATGCGCATCTGGTTAAAATACAAGGCAGCTTTCTTCTGGACAGGATGCTGAAAGTTTCTTCATAGTAATGGACAATGGAGGAAACAATGGAAGTGAGGAGGAAAGTCATATGTACTGAGAACCCAATTTAATGTGGCGTTCCTATGCGGATCTGTTGCTTTCTTAATTTCAGGATCTCCATAGTGTTTCCAGGACATTATGCCAGCCAGGGAAATTCTCAGTGCCCATCAGCAAGAAATGCTGAAAGACCTGCACCTTACTTGTGCCCCAGGAAAGTCAGTGTTTTCTGT
This sequence comes from Rhagologus leucostigma, assembly GCA_013397725.1. Taxonomy (NCBI): domain Eukaryota; kingdom Metazoa; phylum Chordata; class Aves; order Passeriformes; genus Rhagologus; species Rhagologus leucostigma. Next base: position 563,686 of record VZTD01001256.1, on the reverse strand, counting down.
CTTACAAATAAAGCAGGAGTAAGAAGTCAGATAGACTTGGACAGCAACTCTGAGACCATGTGCTTGTCTTCCAGCCATCTTTGGCCAGCCTTTGGTAGCAACTGAAGCAGACTATCAATTAAGTGTTTGTATCATTTCATAATGAAATACCAGTCACATTCTAAGCATCAAGTTATTATTTGCATAAAATGATGTCACATTCATTTTACAGTCACCTAACTTCTCTTATGGTAAGCAGTTTCCAGACTGATTCACCTGTATGCCAGTTATGCCACAGAACAGACTAATGTCCAGTGGGTTTTGTTTTGGGCTTGATACTGCTTTGGTTTAAAATCTTCATAGTAGTGGCTTCCTCCTGTATTATGTGTGTGAAGAAGCAGGCACACACAATGTCACTGAGGTCTGAACTCACAGAAAGTCCCACAAGATCATTGTTTAGCCTCATGCATTAAATAACGTCCAGGAGCCTAGGATGTGTCTACACTGCTGATGAAGAAACTTTTGCCTGAGCTGGCATGGCTGATAAGTGGTAGAAATGTACCTGAACAAACAAGTTCTGCCTTACGCCATCCTCTGCCAGCCCCTGTCTAGCTCATTTGCACAGCAGGGTTCTGTGCCATGCCAGATGCTGACGTGGCTCCCTGCAAGCTGAGGGATCATTTCTGGGCTCAGCGTGGAGACAATGCTAACGAGATCTGACTCCCAGGGAGCAGTGGCCAGGAGGGGGACATGAAGAAGAGAGAAAAAGGCTGACTGCTGTCTCCTTTTTTGCATTACATTCTCAATTCATATTCTTATCATCTTATTTTCATAGATTTTAATTACTTATATTTATGCTTTTCATTACTATTTTCTCTCATTTCTCTTATTAGATTATAAAAATATCTATTGATATTTATTCCAAGAATCTTGAATGCATGGGAAACTCTTGATACAGCTCCTGAAGAAAGGTGCTATAGAAAGAAAACTTCAGCATAATGCTGCCATCACGTCTATCAGGGAATATATCTCACACCTTTAAATGCAATGACTAAAATCAATAGGCAAGTTAATAATATGATGCAATTGAAACAGAACTGGGGCATTGCACTGAAGACAGACATATTCCATAGCTTTTATATCAAGGTCACTCTTACCCAAAGGATGAAAACATGCACTGGGAAGAGTGTCTGGCCCTAGAGTTGTCTGTGTAAGTTTAAGGGCAGAAAGTCATAAGCAACTTTTAACAAAAGCTTCTGACTCTGCAAAGCAATTCTACTTTTTTATCTAAAGAATTAATTTTTAGCCATAGAAGTGCTGCAGCATGAGAACAGTGAAAATGAGCAGGAAGTACTCTGAGAGAAAATCCAGTCATATAACATTTTTAATTAAGGATAAAAAAAATTGTGAGCTTCTGCCCAATGTATGTGTGAAGTGGATAGTTTTCCTTCTTTTTTTATTCTTATACAGATGGTTTCAAGGCAGGGATTTGGAAAATATTTGAAAACAAACTTCACAAGACAAAGATTTACAAGTGCTTGTGTCTAGATTTCTGATAGGGTAGCCAGACATCAGGGAAAAATTTTGCTTGCTTCTCAAATATATTGGAGCTATCAAGATGAATTGGGCACAGAAGATAGTGTATGTAAGGGCAGTTGGATGACTGAAAATAGAAACTCTTAAGAATAACACAGAGCCATTTTGGAAGAGAATTCTGTATCTGGAGAGCCAGAGGCACAGCAGACTGGCCAAACTACATCAAGGATATCCAGGAACCTGGTAAGCAGATGTGAGACATGTGGGGAAATGTGGTCCAAACAGCAAAAGATGCTATGAAAAACTGCAGCAACCCTAGCAGGCCTTGCAGCATCGTAGGAATGGACCTTCTAAGAAAATGCACCGAGAAGTTACAATTTTGAGCTAGGAGATAGTGAGTATTTGTACATCTCTTGCAAATGTGAAGTTAAAGCACTCTCACAGCTGAGTGTACATTTAGCACATATTACTTTGTTTTCAAGCTGCATGTTGTGAATTGAACAGTTTCCCAACTGAGAGATGGTAACTTAACCCAGGAGTGTGTTAGCTTGGGTGGTTGCAATGGCCTGAACAGTGTGAGATTCTATCTGTGCAAAAAGCAAAGAAAAAATACAGCCAGCCCTTCTTGAATAAAGAAATACATGTACCAAGAGCCTGAACAACATCTTGAGGCTGCACACAGTGTCGTCTTAAAATTTCTACATTCATAGCCCCAGCACCACTGTCACTAGTGGTGGTAAGAGGACAAGGAAGAACAGTGCGTGTGAAAAGATGAGAATTCGCTACAACCAGAACCCTGATTGCCTTCTAAACAGGAGACTTTGTTTTAACTGGGGTTCCCCCCAGGACACTGTGATCTTGAAAAAATTCAGGGCACTGAAGAAGTAAATTCTTGTTGATATAATACAGCAGTGTGTTTCTCTGAGACATTATTACAACACTGGGTCATTGGCATTGCTATGAAGGATAGTAAGATCCACCTTCACTGAGATATGATCAGCACTACATTGAGAAACTACAGCCACCAGAAGGATTGACTGCAAGACAGCCTCTTGGCACTATCAGAAGATAAACACTCATTAAACTCCTACAGGGTATATCCAAGACCCTGTGCTACAGCACAGTGTGGAGCAACACCTCTCCAAGCCCCAAGGAAAATATCTTAGATCTTACACACAGTTAAGAAAAGAGAAAGAGACATATGAGTTTGTTAAAATATGTATGATGTTAATGAATTTCAGACTTCAAGGGTGTGTAACAGAATGCTAAGCACATAAATTTGCTATGGTAGTTGCAATAAATTTTGGTATCTTAAATAGGTACAGTAAATGGAACATTAGTATAAGTATAGTTCCTATCGGGGCATTGTCACAGGTTAATTTACTGTATAAAACATGTCCGTTTTTACCCTGTACTGTTGGCTGATATCAGTAATATTTATTAATTTAAAGCCCATCTATGCTGCCACAGTAAAGGCAAATCAACATCAGCAACAATACATCAGATTTTATGTAAGTGCTTCATGCAACAACAGCTACTAAACACAGGAAGGAGGTTTAGCACAAGCTTCGCCAATCTCCCGGGGGTGCGTGACTGCTCTACATAAGTGGCTGTGCAAGTTACACAAACTACTGATGACGTTGTCTAAAGTGGTGTGAGGATGCTTACTCGTTCTCCAAGATGAAGTGCAAAATTACTTCGAGAAAGCTGGTTAGAGAAAACAGCATGCAAGGCTGAAGGAATAGTGCCAGGCTATTGAATGGTCGTGACTATCTTGCTACCCTTGCTTTAGAAACGGAATGAACTCAGGCTTTTGCAGTCAAGGAGATTGGAGAAATCCACTTCCAGGCACCCCTTTGCCTCCCCATGTGTTCCTTCCTTACAATCTTATGGGACTAGTGATGTTCAGGAAGGGAATGCCAGACGACCTCCCTCCCCCTGGCCCACCTCCACAGCACTATGGAGAGATTGGGAGAAAGTTCTGCTGTGGGTGGAGCCATCCACCTCTTTCCTTGCTTCCCTTCACCAGTTGATGTGCTCTGGAGTGGAGCACCTGAAGCTCAACCTTGTTTCTTCTCTAAGCACTAAAGCTGTTGCACACAACCACATACATAGACATATAAGAGGGGCAGGCAGTAAGCAGAACTTTTTCCTGTGCCCATGTCCAGCTATGTTCAGCTTGGATGTAATTTGGTTCTAAATAAGGAAGCTAAAATATTTTCTGAATTTTTTTTTTTTTTACTTCTAAGTTACTCAGTATATTTATAACTTTGACTTGAACCTCTGAATATTGATGGTCAGTAACTTCCTGAATATAACCTCTCAAAGAGCACTGCAGCCAAAAGAGATCCAAGGGATCCAAGAGCACGCATAAAGAGCGAGGAAGATGATGTCACTGCTACACTTAGCACTGGTAGGACTCACCATGGGCTACAGTCCATTCTTGATGTTTTCAATCCATAGAGGATGCTAAGGGATTACACAGACTATGAAGAAGAGCCATGGGACTGGTTAAACCACTAGAAAAAGTTTTATAGCATACTCTAAGAGTTTCATCTGTTGTTTTAGAAAAGAAGAGGCTGAGAGTTGAGATGATCATAGACCGTAAGTATCTATGGCAGGAATATGATTTTGATAAATAAGAGTTAGTCTAGAAGACAAAGGCATAATTAGATTTAATTGCTGGAAGCTGAATTAAGGGAAATTCAAAATAAAATTAAGGCTCAAAAATGTAAGGGCAAGGATAGTTTTTCCTTGAAACAATTCACTAAGGGTTGCTGTGGGTTCTTCATCACTGGAAATATTTTAATTGAGATTGGCTGCTTCTCTAAACTTTGTGCTCCAGTTCAAACAGGAATTAATTCAGGGAAGTCCCATGGCTTGTATTATAAAAGAGGCCAAGCCAGATGATCACAGTGGCCCCTTCTGACTTTTTAATTTATGATCTCTGATATAATCAGACCCTAGCACAATATAGCCACGGGCAAAAAAACTTCCTATTCATCACAGATTATTATAAGAAATGTTAACATCTTCTCATTATAAATCAGGCAGTACAGTTTATGGCTGTATTAAGCTGGTAAAACGTAACTCTAGTTTCATGTGTCTTTCACTCATTACCTTAAAAAACTTCAAAACATTTACCCAGCTCATCCCAACTACTCAGCGTAAAAAGTGTTTAAATGTTGAGAACAATGAGTTCAGGCTCCAATACCGTTGACCTGTCCTTCAATAAGAACACACAAAATGTATCCTAATAAATGAGCAACCCTAAAGTAAACCCTGCATCACTATCACCTGGATGTAACTACACCTAATGCCCCCTTGATCTTTGCACAGAACTCTCATTGCGTACACAGCAAGAGCAGTAAATGGCTCTAAGGGGGTAGATACTGTTTCACAAAAAGGTTTAAGACAAACACAGGCAGCAGAGAAGTGCTGATTTAGTAACAGAATATTTTACAGCAAAGAAGGTCACAAATTGGCAGCATTAAAGGTTTTATTTTGGTTAGTTGACAAGTGCGAATAAATGCTGTACAGGACAGGTAGTCAAGTGCCAGCAATATTTTTCTTTTGAAAATGTTATCTTCGCTTCAATCTTCAGTAGAATATCATCAGTCAATCATAAAGCTGGCTGTTCCAGGCAAATACTTTTACCATTACACAATCCTGTGTGAATATTGGGTTCACACAGTGGAGACATAATCCTGCAAATGCCGAAGAAGACAGTGTTTTCTAATCCAAGAAGAGCCCATTTCACCTTTAGAGATAGGAAATTAATCTTTTCAGAAAGTGGCTTTTAAAACAAGCTGAATTCCTATTCCAGGTGGACCGCCTTGACTTTATTTACAGAGTTGAACCTTTTGTTATTAGACAGAAAGACAGACAAACAGTTTATCGCCAACATATTTTTCATGCACAGTCAAGGCAGTATCTTGTGTTTCACAGAACACATGATTTAAAGTAATGTACAGCTTTTAGAAACTAGGTAGTTAAAAACAAGCAGTGGACTTAATGGTGACTTTAAGCAGAAAACAGAAAGAAGTTTGGTGGAATACCATAAATGCAGCTGTTTCATGTTAGCCACTGATTCACACCAACTAAATTTACCCAAACTGTCCCAATCCGACTCTTTGTTGCTTATTTGTTTAAAGTTCATCAGGAATTAGGGTATTATTTTAAATTATATTTCTATTTTTCGTAGTGATAACAAAAGAAATTTCCAAAGAGCTGTGGAGTCTCATTAATCACCCTTTCATCAGAGCTAGATCATATTTTCAGTGATGGGAAGTAGCTGTCACAAAATACTGCCACGAAATATTTACATGCGTCTCATCAGCAATAGAGGTGATTAAAAAAGCAAGGGGATTGACTTAATAAGCCAACAAGCAGCAACTTGTGGATGAAGTTTAAGTATGCTGCAGAATTACCAGCAGAGCTAAAAACTAATAACATCCTCTTTGTTTTTTTTTTATTTTAACGGTCCTGACTGCATCTCTACAGTAATACACTCCAAATCTCATCCCACATCTGGCTGCCTAGGAAATTTCCCACTGGCCTCTCCTCTAGACATCCCCCTTCCTTTCCTGGTACTGTCTCTTCTGTGTTACGTCTTTTTCTATAGACTGAACTACTTTTTCCTCTCATTTGGACACTTATCTAATTTATACTGCTTGAATTCAGGTTAAAACCATGGAAAGCAAAGTCAACATTTTATCCTATTCCTCATAGCACACAATTGTCATGGTTTGAGTTGTACCTTCATGTGTTTCATCCCCAAACTTAGACAAACAAAATTTACAGGAAATATATTACTGATAGATGTAATGTAAGATTAATGGTTTTGATATGGGCATTGCCTTTTGGTTAAGGACTTGACTTTGTAGTATAGCTTTGATTGCCAAAGATGCATGGGTGGACTTGCATACACCAATAGCTTAAAATCACACTGTTGTGCACTATCAGGAGGAAAAAATCTGTTGGCTGAGAAAAGAAATTAAAGACGATGTATTTCAATCCCAAGGAAGAAGTAGCAAAGCAACCTAAATAAAAGCAAAACCCCTGAAAAGAGCATCTATCAGAAGATGAAAGGGGAATGTCAGTGATATTTTATGATTTATAGTAGTTTTGCAGTTGCAGGCTGTGATGTGTGAATGCGATGTGTTTTCTCAATAGGAAAAATAAGTGCTCCAAGTTGATCGTTAAATAAATGTATAAAGTGCTGAAAGGCATGAGCACAGACTATGGCTTGAGAAGTGTAAATACAGATATGAAATGACTGCTCTTGAGTGCAAGAGGCTGGGTGATAGAACAATGAGAATGAAAGTAGATAGTGCTCCTTGAAGAGTTTACTGTTTAGTGAGGAAAAAAATGAACATACTATCTGCAGTCCTACACTCCCTCTTTCTTTCTGCCTTTTATCACATTGCCAAAATTGTTTGCTTTTGAAAAATAATTATGATTTTTTTAAAATAACAACCCCCTTATACCTCAATACGTTGCTTCATTTCTTCAAAGGGCTCAGCAAACATTGCTAAGCCTTCCTAACAACATGGGTCTGAAATATTACTATGAGATTGGGAAACTGAATCCTGGAGATGAAATGACTCAACTGTGGGCTCACATTTAAAGCTTCTAAGTGACACTGTTGTACAAATAATGATTCTATTTATAAACAATGCCATTAAATAGCTGATAATGGAATCAAAGGTGGGACACAGGACTTGCTGCTTCTTTTAATGTTGTGGGCCACAAATCCTGCTGTAGAAATTGATCTAATAAAGTTCTTCTTCAGTGTGTTCTTACCTTGCTGTATGAGCCTCTTATCAATGAGTAATCAATTCCTGAACTATCAGTTTAAAAAGTTTCACATTATGTCTCACATGCAATGAGTTCTAGGATCCATTCTAAAAATCTTGGAGTATGTGCTTGTTGTATGTTGAAAATCCAGTGTCATCTAAAGTGCTGGGTGTTCCACAAGTCCAGCAAAAGAACACGATGGTCTCTGCAGTTTTCTTGCCAGGAAAATGTCCTTCTATCAGAAAACTGGTTCCACAACTGACAAGTCAAACTGAGAGAGTGAAGACTGCTAGTTCACTCAGAGACTCTCTCTCATTAATAACACGGTTCCTTTCATAATCAAGCTAAAGCGAACTTAAGGGACAATGTGAGTCCAATTTGCTGTAACTACAAAATGGACATACTTTACTTTCTCTTTAAGGAAACCTATTAACCTGTGAGAAACATGCAGAAAAAGGAAGTTTACAACACCCTCACTGTCACTTACCCAAATAGCTGAGGTTCAGGTTTGCCTCAGTATAGCGGTAATAGGCAAAAATATACAGTTTGCAAGAATACGTCAGATTATGGCAAATACCATAGAATACAATAGAATGCATAGAACTATGTATTCCATAGTGTGGGTAGTCATGTTTTCTGAAATTATGTTCTTCAGCTGGGTCATTGTTATGCAGATAATCTCTTCTACAATTGTATTTTGAAGATCTCAGAAAGCTTTTCCAGAAAAATTAATTATTTGTAGTATATCTTACAGGAATACTTGTGTATGTGACTGCTCTGCATCTTTGATGACTTTATCAAAAATTTAGGTACTTCTGGGCATATAGTTAATCGGAAGTCATGTTTTTCTGCTAAGTCACAGAAATACCAAATCCAGCATTCTGGTTTTGGAACACTCCCTTGAGGACTTTGCGACCATAATCTAATAAATGGATTACATTCATTCCCATGAGTTTTCCCCATTTCTGACAGGTAATTCAGTGTTCTACACTAAGGTAAAATAGGGTGGTCAAAATGCAGCTTCTTCCATGCTCTACAATTCATCAAGAAACATTAGGATAGATGCCAAGACTTTCAAAATCTTGAATCAAATGCAGAGGCTGAACCCCAGAGGTTTAAATAAGGACACTGACATTTTTTAGTATCTGGATGGGGACAACACTGTCACAGAGCAGGAGTACTCACAGCCCAGCTGCAAATGGGTAAAAATTGCACTGAAAGCAATCATCTTGGGAGTATGAGGCAAGAACTCCCACAGTTTTCTTTCCTCCTCCCCAGGCTAGCAATAAAAATCCCACAGAACAGAAAAAGTTTCTTTTCGTTTGAATTTTAGATGTTAGAAAATATCTGTGTCACTTTCATAGAGCACCTGATGAATTAGGTCTCAAATAACATGAAAATTCTTATATAACCCAATAATCAGTGAACTCAATTGTTTATAATATGCCAACAGTAAATGCAGGAGGAATTTATAATCATATTTTCATGGGGAGTAAGCCAAAACCCCTTCTGCAACTCAAACAAACTACTTCACTTTTTCATTTTGGACAGGTTTAAAATGCAAAGAGAAATGACAACATGTCAGATAAATTTCTCTTGTGGCATTTTCCCCGTGAGGGTGACGCAAAGAAAAGTCAGAAGATTAGCTTGTTATGGCCAGTGTATTTACAGTTACTGTACAAGTGGATGGTTACAATGCACTGACTGACAAATTCTCTATAGAAAAAAAACACACCAAAAAAATTGCTTCACTAGCTACATTTTGTATTCTTCCTGTCAATTCTCCATTTTTTTTGCCCTCTCCTCAAAATGCTCTTTTCTTTCTCAGCGTATCTCTCCAGTAGGCTTTGGTTTTTTCTTATTTTCCTGCCTATTTTAGACTCCCTCAACAATGGAAATTAAGTGGGGTTGACTGAATTGGTTCGAACACAATAGAAATACAGTTCCAGAGTCTGGAACTTAAAGACAGATTTCCCCTGACTGATGTCTGCTAGTCATAACTGTTTTGAGACAGTGTTTTAAAATTATTTCTCAGATGTTTCTTCTTCAAGTGAAATGGTCCCATTTTCGGCAGGGAAAGGCACAATACCTTCCTTATTTCCTTGCTGCTTTTTCTTGTTGTCCTCCTCCTTCCATTTTCCACTCATTCCCATCCCCAGCCTGAAACCTCTCTTAAAAGAGGCTCCAGTTAAGAATGTGCTTGAGCATACCAAAACCCCATCCATAACCATCTAAATGTCCCAGCACCAGCAGTGTTCCTGCACTGGCTTGTCTACACTGGGATTGATAACATGGTAGGGTTGCAAAAAGCCTTCTCATCTTCCACTTTTAGACAGAAGCTGTTCTGGTACTGGCAAGGGGAGGAAAGCAGCTCTCCCTGGAGCCTAACCAGGCCCTTTGCCAGGGAGCGGGACAGGAGCAGAGGGCATGTCCCTTCAGCACACACTTGCTGCCTGGCACGGTGAGGTAGGGGAGCGTGGGAGATGATGACAGGAAAGGCTTTTTATCAAGGTGCAGCAGTCTACCTAAGGAAAAGTAATGAAGTGAGAGGTAAACCGGATACTTGCAGCCTGATGAGCATTTTTTGGAGTTGTCTGCCTGATGTGGTCCCCCTGATACCTTCCTGATCTACATGTGAGCCCTCAAGCCTCACACTCCTGCCTGGTTTTGATTTTGCTCATAACAGAGTTTTTTGTTTTGCTTAGTCCTTTCTCCTCTGGGGAGATCTTGACACTTCGGTCAAACTATTAGTGCCCCAGCCAGCCCTGAGCCAAGACTAACAAAAGTTTCCCTCCTCTTCCATTAATTTCTGCTTACCAGAAGGGAGAAAGGGTTGACACCCCAGGGACAGAGGGGGTGAAAACTGTTCAGACCAAGGCACAGCTATAATTTCAGTCTGTGAATGTGAGTTGTAGGAAGAAAATCAAGATGCTGTTTTTGCCAAGCCCTGCAGGCAGGCCAGTTTAGGGACATATTGGAGAATGTTCTCCTCACACGGAAACATTTCTCAGATTCCTACAGACACTGATTCCTCTTCCAATGTCCAAATCCTGCTTTGGTTCAACACCTATGTTTATGCCACAGCTTTAAATGCCAAGAACTTGACTCGAAGTGGTGCAAAACTGCCAGTTTTTCTCCTTGAATTCAAGGCAAAGAAACCTTTTCTGCGCTTGGGCAAAGGCACTTGTGTTCAGTGATGAGGCTAAGAGATTTGTGCTTGAAACATTCTTGGTAATACAATTTCAAGATGCTTGGCAGGGCTGAACTCCCGTGAAAGAATCTGATGCAAGAAAACAGATGAAAGCTGCAAAGTGGTTGAAGGGAATTGCAGAGATTGGATTGAAGACAGGATTTGGCCTCTACCACTGAACATCCATGAGGCCAAACATGATATGGAAACTGTTTCAGTAAAATGTACTCCACAGAATCAACATGCCAGGGAGCCTGAACAGCTTCATTTATCACTGTTCCACTGCTGGTGCTTGTCTTTACACAGGGTTATAACTTTTTCCATTAAATCTCGTGTATGACTCTGAGTCTCTATTTATTTCTAAGGATGCAGAAAGAAGATGTTTATAACCAAATCTGTGTTTGTTCCTTTTTGAAAAGAGAGCTGTATGTTTAAAACCCTTCTGACCAGGAATATATGAGTTTGAATGTTGTTCTGAAGCCATTGAAAGTAATCACAAAATTGATTGCTACATGTAGGTGTGGTGAAGAGGAATACTAAATGTTAAACATACTGTCTTTAGTGTAGAAGAGTGTCTGTGGCAGTACCCTAGCTTTACAAACATGGAGACAACTATGGAAAATTTAAAACTCTTTGCCATCGCAGAACAAAATTAGTCAAGGATGTAGCTGCTTTTTCACTCTCCATCTCCATGTGATTCATTTACCCTTTGCGTGTTCCTTTAAAGTAGCCCAAATGCCACTGGTGAGAAGAGCTTTCCACAGTATTTTTCCCATAAATTTGTTGAAGGTTGTTCAAAAAAAGATTTCACACATATACATTTATTTTCGTATGGAAATCTTCAACTCATGAAATGAAGACAAGTCTTTGCTCTCATATCCAGTGTTTATTCTAGTTATACATTTTAAAAGTGGTGATAATGATATGTGCCACTAAACAAAGAGCACGTTAGTATTGCAAGCAGTCGTTTTCCATCCAGCTAAGCTTTCTTCGGAATGTAGCTGTCAATTTTCCCCTTTTTCAAACCCTGAAGGAAGTGTCCACATTTATTCAAATGAAAGATCCAAAATCTTGGATTCCTTGGAGCAAAATAAGCCAGAAGGTGGAGTTGCAACTGTAATTATGATCCTTTCAGTGCCTGAGGACAAGGTCTTTAGCTAACTAGATGCATTCCACTGCTACCTATGCAGTCTGTTCATGTTTAAAAATGTTTATTTTGCCCTATCTAGCCATAGCTCTCAATGCTATTGACAGATACAAGCAATGTGTGCATCCACTAAACATATGAAAAGAATCATTGAAAACATCCCTTTCTTATTGGTCCAACATCAGGTTCAAAGGATCTGTTTCATAAACTACTAGCTATTCTCTTATTTGACGTAAATGTGATAAATTTAATGCTTATCCCACCCTCGCAATAGTTTTTAAATTGTTTTAGAATTGTATATGTACTTAAAATATAATTTATCAGATCAATTTTACAAATGAAAATTCACAAAATACAGAGATCAGGGAATTGTAGAGATCAGAGAAAAAGGGAAACTTTGTGCCATTCAGGTTATAAGCAGGTTGTCCTGAGAAGAAAGTATGGAAATACTACAAAGCTGCAATGCCATGAGAACATCTATCAGCTTTCCAGTTTTTGTGCAGTGGGTTTTGGTAAGAGACTGCTTTTAGCTTCACTTGCACTTACAACTGTTCTAATGTTCTTTGCTACAAGTAATTATTACTAAAGATGGAAAAAAGCTTTGAGACTGTGAGCTGAGAAATATAGCACAGTGTAACTCTGCCTGCCAATTGTCTCCACATTTTTTGTTTGAAATAAATGGGAAATTTTTTCATGGAATGAAAAATCTTTGACATTATATATTGCACCCTCCTATTGAAATGTGATCAGCAGAGCTCAAGAGTGACTGGCTCAATACCATAAAAATTAGCACTTGTTTGAAATGTGAGAACATTGTCTTGTTGCAGGCGTTCAGAAATGATACCTAAATGTCAAGATATTTCCCTGTCGTTTACCTATTTCCCTTTGATGAAAGTTCATGCGACAGATCTGAGATAAGCTGTTTGGTTGCAAAACTAGTGTGAAACTGTGCCTGAAATAAAGGAACTGAGAATTATAAATTATTTAGACAACTATGAAACAGTTTTTAAATTCTGTTATACTACAAGTTACTCAGCTGTTCCAAAGACTTGGAGGTTCTGCATGTGTGCATGCAGGAGTGTGCATGTGTGTGCACGTGCACATGTGGGTTGTATCTATTTGGGCTTTTCATGGCAGTGGAGTTTTTTAATCTGCAGTCACATACCTCCGGAAAGCTATTGCACATGTCTGTCCTTCAAGTTAAATGAAAAGAGCATTCTAGTCCCTTCAGGAGTAGGAGGCTGGAGACAACAGAAGATGCAACCTGGATTGTGACAGAGCTTGACCAGAAGCAGGCTGAGCTTGACCAGAATTCCCCGTGGCATGTGCGGGTTATGAAGCCAGCTGGTTGGAGGGGGGGAGGAGGGGGCTTGGGTGTGCGTGTGCATGTGCGTGTCTCACCTCACTGCCCTTGAGGAGTAGCAGCCAGGGAAGCAGCCTTGCCAGGGGCCCAAGCCGGAGCAGCACGGCTCTATGGAATACACGCCGCACTACAGATTCAGGCTTGGAAACTTTGAGTAAGAAAAGTGCCTGTTGTTTGTTTCTGCTGCATTCAGAGAAACAAGATTCTGACTACATGCTTTGTAAATAAACCAAAGACATTCCTGACTCCTATCATCAATTTCTCCTCCTAATGGAAAAAATCCAGCAAGTTTCCACTCTGTGCATAGGGGCAATATTATAAGCATGAACACAGGGCCAAGTCAAGTGTTGTCCTCACTGATACTGGTACAGCCCAGCTCACATCAGTGCAGGAAAAATGGTTCCTCTATAGAAGAGTCAGAGAGATACTTTATTTCGTGTTTGAATTTCCAAACTCAAAAAGCGGTACGTAGAGGGATCAACCGTGCTCATTCCTTTGGCTGGAAACACAGCTGTGCTTCCAACAAAGTGAGTAGAATTTGATTTCTCTGAGAAGTTTTAATTTATGGACCAGCATTTTTCTAGTCCTGAATGTATGGAGTTAGTTTGCTCAAATCCCTTCTCTTCAACCTTACCAAATGAAAAGCGGTTCTCACATCACCATACCAGGCTGACTCAAAAGGAAGTCTGAGACCTGATTTTTTCAGACTGAAATGCTATGAAGTCTTTTGGGTAACATGTAGTGGGCACTCAGTTTCTGATGGTCAAAGGCAGTTTTGCATAAGTGCAGGTCTTTGGAAAATACAATTATACATATTTATGTTAAATGTATACTATAATGTCTATTTTTATTATAAATACTCTAACTGAAGGGAGAGATAAAACAGTTCTCCTATATGGCAAGCTTGAGTCATGCATGGCTCATAAATAGTAAGATTTAAAAAAAGACCTTGGAATAAGTGTAACTGCTGGCCACACACATCCTTTAGGATTGGAGTTTATTACCTTTAGGTAATGCCTCCTCCATATCAATGCCATATTACAGTTAAACACCAGCAGAAGCCTTGATATTTTCTACCATCTGTTTAAAAGTCACCTTTGAAAAATCACCTTTATTCTAATAAAAACATTGCATTTAAAGTCTTCTAACTTTTACTCCTGGGATACTGCAATGAAAAAAGTGCATATGGGGTTGAGTACAGCTGCTGATGTAAGGGGCATAACGATGTAACAGCAAGCAGGGTTGTACCGGGGTGTTCATGCAAGAGCCTCGGCCACCCTGACCCCATCTTGCAGGAAGACAGGGAAGAGAGCATAGAGGAGAGATTTAGGGCTGGATCAAATAAATTGTCAACAAAGGCTTTCACTCATGTAACCTTCTCTAGTACCAGAGAAGTCCTACTGCAACAGTAGGGGTCCTGACCACTGGAATAGCAGAGGTAAAATAGTTAAGCTAGTGATAAATAGATGTGAATTGAAAGGTAATCTTGTCAATCTTATCACTTTCATTTTCAAGAACCTACCTCTTAACCCAATTTCTTGCTTGGGTATCTTGCAGAAATAGGGCAGCAACCAAGAAAGCACAGTAGCCCAAGTGGTGTCAAAGAATGGCCAGATGGAAATTTGTTGGTCACTGCTTCTCCAAAACTACAGAAGTTGGAAAGACACAAAAGATGTCACTATGTGCTGGAGAGGAAAAGAAATAACATCTCTAAGAGAGACAAATTCTTACAAGGTATTTGATCTATAGTTATAAATGAGGAGGAAACAACAACCCCAAATTTAAAAAATCAAGGTTCTAAAGGAAGTTGACTTTAAAGTCCAGATAAACAACCAGACTAAAGGAGTGATTGTCCTTCTGGTCTCATGACTTCTGCATTCCTGAATGTGTGGTGGCCCAGATTTAAGAAATGGGAAAGGATGGGCTTTTTTTAAAAAGTAGACATTAAAGTGAAAGCAGGAGGAGGTGGCAGGAGATGCACGGTAGGTCTATGACTCGTTAGCACAATAATGACTTCTATTTGTTTCTGATAGGAGGCTGTCCAGAGAAGAAGAGTAGAGAAACCAGGGAAGGAGCTCAAAGTCAAAACCTGAAAGAGTCCTTTGAAAATCAGTAGGAGAACATAAGAAGGAGTTTCCAGGGGACTTGTTAACAGAGTGATTACAGAATTGAGAGAACCACAGAAGACAGAGATGACAAGACATAAGAGCACAGGATTGCAGGAATTGCTCTAATTGCTGAGAAGAGAGAGGAAGCATGAAGTCGAGGAGAACAGTCCAAAAGGAGTAGGACTTTAGCAAAGGAGATGGGGATGGGGATTTACAAGGTCTGAAAATACTTCACAGATACAGACCCCGTTTACCCACAGGGTGTTTGTGCAATTGATGAAGTGCAAGTCCAGTTACACCCCTGCCTCAACACCTCCCAGCCAGCCAAGGATTTCTCCACTCAGCTGGACTGATAACCACTTCCCAGCAATGGAAACCTCAGTGCCTGCTGGGTGCCCCAGTCCCTCTTCCTCCCACCCAAGCTGCTCGTGGTCCCATTCGCTCCTGTGCGCAGGCTCTGTGCTTACCCAGCCCTGCATTAAGCCCGAGTAGAACTAACCCAACAAAGCAAATAGTTTTCCACCAGCTTAGTGTACTATTAAGCAATACTTTAAATAGCAAAGAAAATACATGGGATGACATATGGAGACACTTTCCCACAGAGGCATTAAAGGGAGTTTAGCGAAGTGCTTAGTTTCAAGACATATGAGTATCTTTGATGTCTGTAGCCCCACCTTTACTACTGCTTGCAGTCTCAGAATACCAGATGGAGAGCAGGATGGATATATAAAGGCCAGTGTTTACTCTGAGCAACCAAATAAAAAGGCTACAGCATTTAAAAGATTGGAGATGCACAGAAGCATGTTATTTCGGCATACACTAAAAGCTATGCAAATTGAATTAACAAGTTCTCATCACACTGTTAAACCCCTTATGTGTTAAACTGAAACTGCAAATACATCAACCAGGTGTATTTGGTCACAGCCATAACATAACAGATCATAATTGTGGAAACAAAAGCTGTATCACAAAAGACAGCAGCACACCACATGATCCAGTTGTGATAGGGCTGCATGGAACAACATCCCTGCAACATCCAGCTTCTGTGGGATCTACGTTGGGCTTTGGACTGCATGCTGATGTAAAAAAAAAAAATCTTCTAAAATCTAGAAAATGATTCATCCTAGCAGCAAAAAATAATGTTTGGTCATACATACATAGATTTAGATTGGGGGTTTAGAGTTATTTATTCTAAATATGAGATTGTCGTTGGATTTTATGGGAGTATAATAGAATGTTAACAGTGCGAATTACTGATATTATTAGTATGTAATGTGGTTATTCCCCACAGAAGGATGAAATTAATGTAATGATGAAAGTGTATGGGTGGAGGCAGATACACACTGCAGCAGTAGGTTTACATACAGAGAACAGCCAAGACATACAGGGACTCCATTTTTATTCCTTCCTCCATCTGTGGAGGAAGGAATAAGAGCCCAGCGTTTCATTCTCTTGGCTCTGTTTCCATGTTTGCTCACAGAGCAATCACTGATCTTAGCCATATCTAACTCACTTTTCATCCTCACCTTGGTGCTTACTGTCAGCATTTGCATTTTCAAGACTTTGCAGTGTTGCCTGTTCATCACAAGCACGGTAGGATACACACTTGAGCTCAAAAGGCCATGGTACATGTGTATCTAGAAGAAGGAACTATTTATTTGGACAATTAGATGACACTTGTCACTCAGCTTTCTGACCAGCGTTTGGGAAGGGCAGGCAGCCACGGTACACATGCCAAGGGCAGCTCTGTCGTACCTGTGCCTGGCTGGGGAGGGCATGGCCATAATGTGGTGCTGACCCAGTTTGTTCAGGTTCACAGCATTTTTGTGGAGATATACAGAAGCTCTGATCTCCCCAGGCTGCACAGCCCATGCACCTGTGGTGTGTGGGAGCCCAGCCTGCCTTGATGCAGACAATGTGAAGTGTACAGGCAACAGAGAGAAAGGTCCACAAAATTTGTGGAGAAACCACAGCCACGGTGCAGCCGAGCCACTGTTGATGGCAAAACTAGGGAGGCAAGCAAGGAGCAGAGCTCCCTTTCAGCAGAAAACTCTCTGGAAGTGCAGGCCAGTGATTCCAGGCAAAGTTGTTGCATGTTGCTGCTCGTCCCTCATGGTGTTCAGGAAAGCAGACTATTTATTCTTTGTAAATGAGCAGGATTGCACCAGAGAATTAACATCAATCTCACATCCACAGGAAATACCCAAAAAGGCCTTAGATGCTGTCTCATGTCTAAGACTATGACAGTAGAGCTGGTCCAGTTTCTAACATCTTGAAACACAGAGCTGGACACTGTACCACCCTGATGGCATGGGGAAGGGACTATCCTTTCTGCTGTAGCCTGGCTTGGCTCCAAGACCCCACATGTGGGGTTAAATCCCCAAGGAAATATTGGGGTTCTGATGGTTCAAGGCAGGAACTTCCGGGTAGGTCTTGTTGAACTACCCCTCCCTTGTACAAAAATTATATCATCTGCCTTGGATAGCTTTAGTATCGCTGATATTTGAAAACAATTGGAGGTGACAGCTATGATAAATCTCTTTGGAACAGCTTTACCTGACGGACAGAGGGAGGCCAGCCCCATCCTGCAGGAACCTCACTCAAGCAGTCCTTAACTCCTTCTCTGGGGGTTGGGTTTTGTCTTCGATTAAGGTGAGCAGGATTTCACCAACGATAACCTCTCCTTTCTGTGAAGCAAGGCAAGGTTCACAGCTCTTCTGGCCTGGCCAAAAACATAAGGTACTTTAATGCGAAGTGGTACTTGAAGGCAGCTTAGGGCAGGAAAGGCAGAAGTCCCGTCTCAGATCCAAACCTCAGACGGAAAGTGCTTGAGCAAAATGCAATCACTCATGCTGATCCACTCTCATTGGCATGCCGAACTCTGGAAAAATTATGTGGAATCTTTGTCATGAATGACAACGGCTGATTTCACATCTTATCCCGAAAGACTCCACTAAAGATCCTGAGGAATTTCTTAAGTAACCACATATGTTGAACTGTTACTTATCTTAATGAAAAAAAGACAGTCACTTAACAGA
The DNA here is from genome assembly GCA_013397725.1 of Rhagologus leucostigma. Lineage (NCBI taxonomy): Eukaryota > Metazoa > Chordata > Aves > Passeriformes > Rhagologus > Rhagologus leucostigma. The sequence continues at coordinate 545,526 of VZTD01001256.1, read as the reverse complement.
AAGATATCCAGAGATGAGTTCACGCTATGGATTATACAATATGTATACACACATCCCCACCTCAAAAAAAAAAAAAAAAAGGAGACAATTCTAATTTATACAAGCACAAAATTTCCATCTGAAAATGCTAAACGTAATTGTTTCCCATCATTTGAAGGAAGTTCTGGCTCCACTGAAGTCATGGCAAAACTCCCATTGACTTAAAATGAATCAGGACTTAAACCTTTGCCTTTAAGGACATGCCGAAATATTTTTAAATTTTCTTTAAAAAAATTTGAAAGAAAAATCTGCTTGTATTTAAAAGTTTTGATGCCAAGTTTTTTCCCAGAGTGAATTACTTCAGCCTTGATATAAATCTATCAAAATAGGTTTAAAATATGTAAAGATGAACACACCCTTACAGAATAGCCCTGCTCTCTTCAGCTCAGGTTCATGCAATAGAACGTTGGACAGACAATAAAGTGAATAAAGGAGAAAAGATAAAATAACAGACCAAATAATATCCAACCTTGTGGATATAATCTGCAATTTAGAAGTATTTAACATATTGTTGTCCTAAGTACTTCATGGGAAAAACATTTATTTCCCTAGCTTCAATTTTATGTAGATTCCCAATGTTCAAGAAATAGAATTAATCTATTACCTCAGGTAAAATTAATTGATTACAAATACTTAATCTGAGTAAAAAAGGCACCTTTTCCATTTCATTTAATGTCTTGCATAATACAAGAAAGCTGACAGAATAATGGCCAACCTGTCCCTGTATCCTGGTTCTGGCAATTTTAAGAGCATTGCTTTAAAGACAAAGTATAAAGCCAGGACAAATATAGAAGTATCAGGTCAACATCTTCTGAAATGCAGTAGATGCAGAAAGATCATTGAAATATTTTATTCCTTCCACGAATTCAATTGAGATTTTCTAAATCTGTTCTGTATTTGACAATATCGTCCTGTGGAGATCAATGAACTAATGCTGCGGTTTGGTGTTAGCGTAGATGGTGTTGAAAATTCTGCTTAAATAAAACATTTGCACCCTTTCCATTGTGATCTTGATTCATTTGTAGCAATGTTAATCAAGAAAAATTTCTTCTGTACTTTCACATTTAAGTAGAGAAACAGCTAGTGTCTTCTGACTCTGTCTGAAAATTAAACAAGCTCCTAAACTCAAAATAATATCCAAACAAGTTATGTAGTTTTCCCAGATGCATTAACACAGCTCACTGATCATTGAAATAATAGTAGGACATGATGGCAATACACTTTTGCTGTATTAGTTACAGGGATACCAAAGGAAAAAAAAGACTCGATACTGCAGAATGTTGAAGAAACGATTTCTCTACTTTCTGATTATGATTAAATCTTAGTGTGCTTTGAAATCCCTAACGTGTAATGCAAACCAGGATTTGGGGTGTTAGGAATGCATCCCCACCCTTCTTCCAAAACGCTCTGTAAATTATCATCTGCAGACCCCAAATCCTTGAGTGGAGGGGGTAAGGAAGGAGAGGAAGGCAGGGAGTGGAAGAGGGAGAGGAGGGGGAGAGAGAGAGAGGAGAGAGATTAGAAGCACTTTTCACCTCTTGGTCCCGTCAGTGTGCTCAACGCCGAGAACCGTGCTTCAAATCCGGTGTTATCGTTAGGCCTGATTCAAAGGAAGTGAAATAGTCTACTGAGAAAACAGTGGAAAAAGTAAAGGTCCTGAAGAAGTAAGTGCTGCATGTTGAAACGTATGCATGTCACACCCCATTTGTCTTTCATATTGGAGAATAAAGCAGCCTGTCCCGCAGCAGTTATTATACACCATATTCTTTATTTTAAAAATGCAAGAAATTTGGCACAAAGAACAAAAAAATCAACTGATGAAAAGCATTTATGTCATGGTTTAAATTAAGACCTTTGTAATGCAAGAATTACATCAGCAGTGGGCTTAGCTTAATGAAAATAAGGCAGTGTTTTTAAAGACCATGAACGAACAAATCCCCTCTGCTTTCTGAAAGAGAGAAAAGGCAGATATAGACAAATAGATATTTAAGCTGAAATCAGAGCAAATCACACTTTGATACCTTTAGGAATTACTGAAGTTTCTATTCCACTGACAATTCTGGGTCAACGAAGTCAAGCTAGGAGTTATTTTATATTCACATGTGGATTTGAAATATTGTCAGGGGGTATTAGGTATTACAAAGTCTCTTCGATATTGTCATTGCTTGAACTTCTGGTTAAGATTAATTGAAATTTTAGATTCTTCTCTCTTTCAATGTGCTTTTGTTTTGGAGTTCACCTAACAAAAATTAAAAGGGCAAATGTTGTACATTATCAACTATTTAAAATGTTTATTAGCGTATTATTTTGATATAATGATACTTAAGGATTTAATTTAAAAATCATTTTTAATGAAAGAAGTGAATTAATATGAGCCATTTGGGGCTACTAGCAATGATGCAGTAATGGTTTGATTAATGTGAAAATCTACGGCTGGAGGTAGCAAAAAGGAAGTGAAGTCTCTCCGCTTTGATGTGTATTGTTTGATATAAACTTTTCTTTGTGCACGTTTTTATCGTTCTGCTGAATGGCTTATGCGAATATAAGCAGCAATTTTTGTGATGTGAAAGGAACATTGTAAAGCAAGATAAAATAGTGGTTTCTAGTAGAGATCAGAATAGAGTTCAAAACCCAGACAGAAAACTTTCTACTGTAATATGGTGAGTATAATTATATGTTATTTTTATATTTCTATACTGCATTAATATGACAGAAAACAGCAAAGCAATTGGATTGGGTCCATGTTTTGCTGTTATTGATGACAAATGCAACTGGTTTAGCCACAAAACTTCGTATATATTTTGGGTATGTGTTAATGTATGTGTCTCCAAATATATATACGTGTTATCTACCTTCTGTAAAAATACCTTAGGCAACTGAAAAAAAGTTGATTTAATTATGTCATTCTTCAGGGAGAAAAAAAGTACAATATTTCATTAGTCTGTTACTTTGTGTGTATGAACTAACTATGAACTAACCATCCACATGCTGCAAAATGGAGTTATATTAAGTATTTGGGGATATAAATAAATGAGATGGGCATGCATAGCACAGAATGGACACCAATATTTATATTTTATAAGCATGTTTTTGTTCATGTATTATTTCTGAACAATGTGATCAAGCCACTGCCGTTACTCAAGACGATGATGAATATTAACACATTGCTAGTCAATCTGGTTTAAAGATATTCTGATTTAGCTATGAAGAATAAATTATTTCTTATCTGGGCAAAATTAGCTATCCAAATCTTGAAAGATCCTTCAACCTAACAACATTTCTCTGTATGTCTGTTGGGGTTTCCAGGAAGACAGTCCATTCTATGAGAAAACAAGCCTTGTTCCCTGTGCACCCTCAATAATGAAAGGATGAGCAGCAGGGGTTTTTTTTTTTTTTAAATATGGCAAGGTTTTAGAAAATAATTGTCATCTTTCACTTCCAGAGAACTTCTGATATCTGTTTAATTTTGAAGAACTGCAGTAAACAATTGACTTTCATTTTCCACTTTCTTCGGACTGTGGGAATGAAAGCTTGAAGGGAAGGGATGAGGAAAGACAGGGCCTGAATCTGTACCCAGAGCAGGTCAGCAACCAGGACTGGTGTCGATGAGAGCTGCTTGAAAGCAGCAGCTGCAGGACTGGAGCTCCCACCTCAAGTGATCTGGCACGCAAGAACACAAGAAGAACACGCAAGAATCCAACAAGAGGGTTGGATTTGCTGCTCCTTTTATTTGTGCACACACACACAAACGTTTCTTATTGATCAAATGCAACCCTTCCTCTCACAATTGGTGTCTCTCAGGGAGGACTCAGAAGGCTGTTAGGAGTCTGCCCACTCCTTGAAAAATGGAATACAATACACAATGTTTACCAAGAAATCCCTCCCTCTCACTAAGTATTGTTTTTAAGAAATTTAGGTAGGAGGTAATGAAACAAAACAACTTCAAGCTGTCTAAATTGAAAAAAATGAGATTTCTTCCAAGAATTCTTTTCTCTTTGATTTCTGCAATGTCATGCCAGATATCTTGTGCTTGGATCATCTCTAATATCCACAATCACCAGGAAATAAAGGGGGTCAGTACCTACCTGCCAAGCAGCAAAAAGGAGAAAATTATGCCAGTCTTCCTTCATTCAAGAGAAACCCAGGCAACAGATGAAAAGACTCTAACGTCTAAACCATGGATCACCTTGAACAAAAGCCGATGACAACATTGGTGTTCTCTGATGCGATGGCAGCTGTGAGTTGTGGGGGCAGAGGCTGGGGTGGGAGGCAGAGAAGGTTGGTCCCTATCCAGGATTTCTTCCCCTTTTGTGCTGAGCGGTGTCTGCATGCTGCCCTACTGCTGTAACACTACGGTCCTTGGACACGCAACAAGTAAGAGCAGCCTTATTGGGAAAACAGCTATTTCTGTTTTGCCAAAGGACTTGACAGATGCTGCTTACGAAAAGATAATGTCTTTTCACCCAGTCACTGGTAGGTGGGTTTGAGCATTAAACTGCTCTCCTGACCTGCTGAAGTTTCTGAGCTTTCAAAGCACTTCCCCGGACAGGACGGGCACCAACATGAAAAACATTTGTGCCAAAGAACTCTTTCTTGTGGGCAAGGTTCTGACAGCTGAGCGTGCCAGGCAGGATCCTGAGTGTGGTGTTTCATGCTGTTGTTTACGAAGCAGATATTGCTCCTGATGCGCTAAATCAAAACAGCAGGTCTTAAAATGTGGTCAACGAAACATGATTTCTGAAGAGCTGGCTACTCACCTGGTACTAAATTCCTTCCTTCTGCTAACTGCTAAATTGCATTAGACACAGAGAAAAATCTATTAAAGATTTTCCTTACATTAATTTTCTTAATATTAATTTTCCATGTCGGCAAGGGTTCTCATTACCACAAATATGTTATGCAACTGCGTGGCCAGATCTGCACTGCAACTGCTATCTATTAAGGTATAAGCCACATCATGAAAATATTAGAGGATGTCTGCATTAAAAAATGACTATCTCCTGTTTAAAGCAGATTTATATTAATAGGAATTCTCAGCCTAAAGTATTTTGGGAAAACAAGCGATCCCTAAGAAGCTTGGTGTGGAGCTAATGATCGCGGGGCCTGATCTTTGGAAATGTGTGCGCTCATAAATAGTTTTATCGGAGGCAGAAGCCGTGCGAAGTTCCAGGGCTCGCTCTGTTGGACGACACGGATCTGTGTTTGCAAAATGGCCGCGCAGGCAGCCCTGGGAGGGTGAAGACTGCACTTTGGTACGAGCCAGGGGGAGAATCTCGCCAGCGAATGTTATCTGAACACGTTCACTTTTTCTTCCTAGAATACAGCAAAAGGTGCTACAGCTTTAGACTTCAAAGTTTTAAAAATTATTTGTGGTTAATCCACCTCTGTTACAAGCTCTAACAAGAACTCTGCCCATGCTGTAAAAAGCCACTAATAAGACTATTTTGACTCTAGAGCCTGGCAGCCGCCCTTTTTGATGAACAATCAGCACCACCTTCCCCAGCTGCACGGTCAAATTACAATAAATGATAATTAGCAAATTAAAGCTTAAACAGGGTTCCTGCCTGCTTGAAAGGGAAAAATTGGTTGCAAATGCATTTATCTATTGCTAAACTAAATTTTATTGCATTATACATGTGTGAATTTTTTTCCATAGAAAAAGAAAAGTCAAACTTTACCCTCCTTAACATCTAAAGTTGAGCTCCATACACAGATGCATACTTACACACAGGCAAATTTTTGCCCTTCCATCTCCAGTGATTTCAATCTTTTAATTTATGATTGTCCTGACACATTCCTGCTTCCATTTATTTTAATTGTCTCAGATTGTGACTCCTATTTGGAAACTGGAGCACTTGAACTAATTCAAAAGTACTTTCTGAAAGAAATATCCTTCTGTGCAGAGTTTTGTAACACTACTGTTGTAACATATTACAAATTGGTGTTGTCAGACCACCATAACAGAGACTGTCACTTCCCTGCTCTGCCCTTCTGAAATGTTTACTTTATCCTAAAAAAAAAAAATCTAATTAAGCCTCATGATCAGCCTGATTGCATAAATAAGTGTGAGTTGCCTTGGGTTTCCAACAAGACTATTGAAGCACAGATGGGTTAAATGAGTTGTTAAAAGCCACACAGTAGCTGCATTTTTATTGTAAGGGCTAGCTTGAAGGGTAGCTTCACTGATTTAAAATATGAACAAAGGAAAGAGAATCCATATGAAAAACAAATGAAAAAAATTCACCCTCTGTGGACAAATTTCTGCTGAAAAGGATATGCACAGTGATCAAAGCAAATTTTAAAGAATGAACGTCTGGAAAAAAAAAACTTTAAAAGATGTTTTAGTTATAATAACGCAGTTATCCAAATGTCAGTGAATTTGATCAAAGCTGATCTACAGAGCTCAGGTTTAGCATTAGGTGAGTCATTTTCTTTTATTAGTGATGCTTTTTCATTCAAATGGGTAAAAAGGTGAGAGTTTGAATATGTTGAAGGTTTCATTGGCTTACAGTAGGGACAGACAAATGAGGCCCACCTAGTTTTACAATCTGGCCCACAGTTACTTGTTTTTAATAAAATGCATCATATTGAAAGGGCAGATCTCAACATGTCTTGACCTATCCAAACTGGATCAAGACGGAGAGCCCCATATTGAAACCAGTCCACTCCCAGGATGGGGCCTATTGTCCTCAGGGAGTGGGAAGAGTTGCTACCTCACCATGGGGCAGACACCAGCCAGCCTTGCTCCTATCAGCCATACACCCATCCCTCTCCTGTCTGCTTTGGGAGGAATATATTTTTTCGGGCTTCAGTGCTGCAGAAAGTCCTAGTAGCTTATTCAACCATCTTGACCAGCTTTTATACTACCACAGACTGTCTACACTACCAGTGAGAGCAGTGTGGAAACCAGAGTAGTGTTAAGTCCTTGGAAGCAGTTTGCAAAGCCCATCCAATTCTGGGGTAGGGATTTTCTCCTAACTTGCACTCCAAGCACCTGTGTGAGAACAGTCCCTGCAGCTCTCCAAGGAAAAGGAATAAGGCACCAGTCAAAACCCTAATTTTTCCTCTCATGAACCCTGAATAGCACCCATCATTGCCTCAAGGAGCATTTCAGGGTGCCTGTTCTGCTGCCTGGCAGAGGAAACACCTCAAAACTAGGTTTTAAAATAAAGTCACCTTATGTAGCGGGTTCAGTTTGAAACCAGGCGGAAACACCAATTTAGTGTAGTGGGTTTGTTTGCATTTCTTACCTTCTGTGAGGTAAGAATCAGGAGGAATACAAAGCAGGCTCTAAACGTAAAGGATATAAAGAAGTTTATTAACAGAACTAAGAGAAAAAAGAATATTAAGGGTCAGAATAAACCTTCAGAAGACTTCTCTTCCCCTCAATCCTCCCCCTCCTCCCACTTACAACATAAAGACACAAACTTGGGATTATTTCAGTCAGTTTACCACCTCTGTAATAGTCTTTCATCAGTTCACTTAGGGAGAGGAGTCTCTTTTGCCCATGCTATGGGACTTCCTCACAAGAAAGAGTTTTCTCGTGGCTTCAAAGTCACAGCACAACAGCCGCCCGGAGTGGTTTTCTGTTGGCATGTGTGAGTCCCTTCCCTCGATTTACAGCTTTCCCCACAACTGTTTTCGAGGGTTCAGTCTTAGCTAATGGGGTATTATTTTAAGGATGATCTATTCAAGAGCAAAGGTTCTCTTCATCTACTTCTGGGATCATCTTCATCTCTAGGAACAGAAGTCTTCTCCTTTCTTGGGAGCAAGGATTTTCACTTCATCACTACCTCTCTCTGTTCAGGCTTCTCATTGGATCACAG